>JAOBAY020087284.1:0-10368 GCA_025331085.2 Zoanthus sociatus
TGACTAGAGTTACATCCAATTTTATTATTAAATTTTATTGGTGATGTAAAGACTTCCGGCACGAGTCTAGGCTACAAAGGAGTCCCTTATTACATGATGCAAGCCAGCCCGCCACGGCTACAAAATCAGCGAGCTCGAGAGTTTTGTATTTGTTTGCAATAAGACGAAATTGCGAAAACTTTCCATTACATTTGCTAAATGATATATTTAACAGCATTTGAGACTTAAATTCTCAAAACAAATTAGAACTTTGGGCATCAGCTCCAGAATTCAAACGTTGTTATAAAAAAGAGTGGACATATAACACTGATGAATATGCCAGAAACTGACAGTCTGGGCCAGCCCGGTTGTGCATTTATATGGAAAAATTTTAGGCCATTTTGCCGAGATCCCGGACGGTTGTTACCGTCCGTATTTTAATTGTCGTGTTTTTCCTTGTGAAACACTAATGAGAACGAAAGATGCTTGTCTACTCTGACGTCACAGGTACCAGTCCCTTTTTTCTTCTTTTGAATAATAAACATACTGTGGTTCGGAATTTTTCTTCCGTTATTCGAATTCTGAGTTCATAAACGACCATAGTTTTCATTAATTCTGAGTTCATAAACGACCATAGTTTTCATTTTAAGATTAAAAAAAAAGCGATATAGGGACTTTAAGAACCGAGGTCGAGAGAAATGACGCCAGCAGTTGTAAAAAATATCATTTCTTGTTTAGTTCTTCCCTTTTAGATATCGACAGATTTTGCACAAGATTTTCGAATAGAAAGAGGTAACTGAGGTTCAACGTCGAAGGCAACAACGATTTTCAAATTTTGCTGTTTTACGTCCACAGAGGACCAAAAATAAGCTTTCTGCGAGGGGTTATCAGTGGAGATGACGCGTACGGTGAACAGATGGTCAGGTCGTTACATTCCAGCCTGCATTTTTTGAGTTTCATAATTAAGCCATTGTTTTTTGCTGTTCTCGTCGCCTTTGCCCTCCTTGTATCCTAAGTTCTCTATTTTTTTAGCTGCGGCGGCCAAGATATACAATTTAATGCATCGTTTTACGGACAATTGAGAGGTTGCATATAAATGGATATCATTGAGACAACATCTATTAACCGTTTGGACAGAGTATATAGCATTCATATTGTTAATGATTTTATTATGTCGTGAATAGGATAATTTTGTAGGCTACGTTTCGGGAGATACTTTTCTCATCATCGGGCAAAATAAAATGGCAAAATCGTGGTGTTTTATTTTCGCTGAGGATCGAAACGTAAAGTTTCCAATCACTATCAGCGTCGTTGATGTTGTGCGGACGAAGAAGGAAACGTGTCACTGTTTCGTAGGGCGAGTAACTAGATTTAGGGAAGTTGGCACGAAATGCTGTTGATATGGTTGTCACATGTTAAACTTTTGACTTTCTCTTTCACCTTTCTTCATATCATGCCAGGCTCTCATTCCATGAAAATTCGTGGTCTTTAATCCAACTGTGGCCTGCGATTTCTTTTTTGTTTGTGTCTCCATTTCTTACTGCCACTTCTGCGCTCTTGAAGTCGTTGTTTACATTGGCGTTTTGTTTCTCCTACATAGAGGAATATTTTGGAAATTCTACACAGAACATTAAATAGTCACAAGATAAGATGTGTCTTCCAATTAAAAACACATTACGTGGCATTCTTTCTAAGCCAAAGGATCAAATTAACCTTGAACACCAAAGGAATGTAGTTGTCAGTAATTCGCGATGATGAATTGAATAGTTCGAAAACGTTTAGTTAATTTTTAAAACAAACAATCTTTTACCTGATTTACCTGATTTTTCAGTAATCAAAGGAATGTAGTCATATGAAATTCCTTGCAAAGACTGGGATGTTTGCGTGGTGGTCCAAAGCTATATAATATCTTGATGATGATTTTAGTGCCTTGCGAAGAACTGTTTTTTTAAATAATATAATAATAATAATAATAATAATAATAATGATAATGTTCGAAAACAATCAAAGGAGGTTTTTTGAAGAGATTGAAGGAATAGAAAGAGATAACAACATAATTCCTGACGCTGATGAAAGTATACAGTTATGGAGTGCAATAACGGGACAGAGTATGCAGTACAACGAGGAAGCAGAGTGGCTGAAAGATCTAGAGGAAGATTTAGCTGATGTTGAGAGGCAGAAAGATATCAAAATCACTACTGAGATGATGAAGAAACAACTTAGAAGGGGTTCGAATTAGAAAGCCCCTGGGTCTGATGGCCTACAAGAATTTTGGTTAAACGGAATTTCACAGCCGTCAGAGAATGTCTAACTGACAAGCTAAATGAGTATTTCCAAATGAACACTGCCCACTCTCCCAGAGTGGATGATAACTGGAAAAACGTCACTGATAGTGAAAGATAGAGAGATTGGAGCAGAGGTTATACTAACTTTAGACCAATAACTTGTCTCCCAGTAGTGTGGAAATTGTTTACCAGCCCATAAATTGCTGAAGAAGTTTACTAGCACCTAGAGAGGAGGAGATTGTTACCCGATGAACAGAAAGGGTGCCGTAGGAATACTCGACGAACGAAGGACCATATCCTGATCGATAAGACCATCATTAAAAATTGCAGAAGACGATTGCCAGGATTGAGCATGGCATGGATAGACTTTAAGAAAGCGTTTGATATGGTTCCACACTCTTGGATTGTGAACTGCATGTCCTTGTTTGGGATTACAAGCAATGTGATAAGAGTCCTCACATTGAGTATGAGAAAGTGGAAGACGGAACTATAGGCAGGGGGAGTATCGCTTGGTGAAGTGAATATCAGACGAGGAATATTCCAAGGCGATAGTTTGTCTTCCCTCCTGTGTGTGTTACCCTTGATCCCCTTGACATTAGTGTTGAGAAAGGCCAATTAAGGCTGGTTACGATCTCGGCGGTAAAAGTGGAGTAATCAATCACCTTCTACTTATGGACAATTTTAAACTATATATGGTAAAAAGGAATGCCCAATAGATACCCTGGTCCACATAGTAAGGATAGTGAGTGGTGATATGCGTATACGAAATTTGGTATATCGAAGTGTGCTGTACTAATTATGAAGAGAGGTAGGCTTACGTCCTGCGACGGCATAGTGTTACCAGATAACAAGCGAATGAGATCGTTAGGTGAAGGTGGGGATGGCTACAAGTACCCTGGAGTCCTCGAGGCAGACGATATAAGACACATGGAGATGAAAGAAACAGTGCTAAAGGAATACTTTAGGATAAGAAAAACCCTCAAGTCCAAGCTTAATGGCAGCAATATCATCAAGAGCTATAAACTCAAGGGCTGTCTCTCTTGTACGCTATGGAGCAGGGTTGATCAACTGGAATAAGGATGAGGTGCGCGAAATGGACCAGAAGACCAGATAACTACTAACCATTTATCGCACTCTTAAACCCCAGGCAAATGTGGACAGGCTATATTTTCCTAGATCAAGGGGAGGAAGAGGACTGATGTCGGTGGAGGAATGCGTTGTAATTGAGACCAAAAGTCTAAGAGAGTATGTCAGCAAATGTAAAGTACAAGTGCTTTGTGCAGCCTCTCGGGAGGGCGTTCTCAAGATCAAGGATGCTACGATGGATAAGACTGCTTTTCAAGAACAGAGGCGTGAGAGATTTGTTGCAAAACCTCTGCATTGCCAGTTCTTCAGGGCTACGGAAGAGATTAATTAGGGACGAGAGAACCTGGGATTCGTTGAGGAAGGGAAGATTGAAGAAAAAACGGAAGGCCTTATAACAGCAGCCCAGGACCAATGATTAAGCACTTAGAACAAACAGCATTAAGCTCAGAATTGACAAGCGAGATATCGCGGCGACCTGCAGAATGTGTGGACAGCGAGAAGAAATAGTTGGACATGTTGTGGCGGAATGTACAATATTGGCCCAGAAGTATCATAAGAAGTGGAGACATGATAAAGTCGCCCAAGAGATACACTGGCGCCTATGCAAAGGCTTGGTTTAGAAAGGAACGACAAGTGGAACAACCACACACCCGAGAGAGTACTAAAGTCTGAAAGGAACAAGATGCTCTGGGACTTTTCCATACAAACAGACCATCCAGTCAAGGCCAATAAGCCAGACATTGTAGTACTGGACAAGAATACTAGAGAGTGTGTGATTATTGACGTGGTTTGCCCCTTCAACACGAGAGTGGGCGGTAAAACCAAGGAAAAGTTCGAAAGTACCAGGAATTGAAGAGAGAAGTGCAGAGGCTTTGGAAGTGTAGGGAAGACAAGATTATACCAGTGGTCATTGGAGCACCTGGAACTCTCCCAAACGATATGTGGAAATGGCTTACTGAACTTGATATGGCCTCTGATATAGTATTGTTACAGAAAGCGTGTCTACTGAGATTTGCTAGAATCCTGCAAAAAGTTTTGTACACTAAGCTGCGGAAAGTTGCTCGATGCCACTTTCAAAGAATTTCCAGCTTTGTGCTGTGATTTAGAAGATGATGATGATAATAATAATAAAAATAATAATAATAATAATGATAATAATAAAGTTGGAAAGCTGGAGAAGAAGAAATGATACAAAAGAACCTTTGGCCATTGGCTATGGCTCGATTCTTTGGAGTAATGTCGGTATAACATCAGCCAGAGCTAAAGCGTTACATTTACATAATAATAATATTGGCACTGGGGTAGGACAGGTTGGTTCCTTAGTCTACCAAGGGGAAATGGACTACCCTGCCCACCAGAGTCTGGGGTAGCACCTTTGGCAAGTGTTAGCAACTCCTTAGCCACCCCTGCTAGGGTTAGGCAAATATCCCAACGGCAACGCAGGCGGAGGAGGAACCATTACTTAGTTTCCCGAGGGCTGCTAAGACGGATGAGAATATGGGTAGATGGGGCTCCTTAACCATAATAAAGGCAACCCATATAGGAGAAGGCAAACTCTGATGTAAAACCTAGGGCCTGTAGTGATGGTAGACCCTGTAACAAGGTGGTTACTGCCATCCTTCAGGGCTGATGGGGGTGGCCGGAGCTCTCTAAGCTTTGGATGGCAATCAGCCTATAGTGATGGTGTTAAGATAAAAATATTGGTTGGTCGGAATCTAAAATCACACCCCATTTAATATGGTGAAAATGTGACATACTGAATTGGTACACAATGACGTTAACATAACCGGAGTCATTGATGACGGTGTCGCGTCCGGCAGGTGTTCCCGGTCAAGCAGCGGGACCCGGTCGTCATTCTGCTACTGCTCGGATGAAATGGAATAAGCAGACCATTGAATGAGAATGGTGTAGCTATTAAAGGCTACAGGCAAACGATGTACAGGAAATGGGTAGAACGAGAGTTTGACAGAGAATTTGCGACCAGGCAAGAGCAATTAGGAAGAATAGGTGGTTGTCGGACATCGAACTAAAAACAATACAAAAAAAGTAGAAACAGAGAATGAGAAAAATGGCACGGAAGATGATGAAGAAGAAAATCATAGAGATGAGGCATTTGAGAATACGGAAATGAAAGGTATCGTTGTAGATGTAGGTGAATCAGTAGGTGATGATTGTGAAGGAGAGGATATGGTGCGTGATGAACAAGATATTCAAGTTGGCGAAGAAGAATTACTGGCTGATGTCAGAAGTATTATCGATGAAGTAAAAAAATAATAGCGACGGATGAGAGCATAGATGGTATTTCTTTCAAAGAGGTTGATCAGAGAAGATTGATTGAATGTACTAACAGGGTGAAAAGGCAATCAAGCATGTCAGAACTAATGACATTACCAAAACTAATGCCCTTTTAAGAGCTACTGGTGTGTGGGTTGCTCACACCTTGGGATTGAAATGATCTGTCCAACACAGGAGAACCGAGCCATGGTGGAAAAGGAGAATAGAAGGTGACATAAAAGCTTTAAGGAGGCACATCAACATTTTAGAAAGAGAAAAGCAAGGTAAGTTGAAGAAGAAAGGCCAGATTCGAGATTTGGATGATAAGTATATCATATAAAAAGGAAAGTTTTGTTAACGGTAATGGAAGAACTAAAGCAAAGGTTTCTAGCCAAAAGAGCAACAGTAAAGACGTACGAACAACAAATAGCTTAATATAGACAAAATCGATTGTTTACCACGGACCAGAAAAGTCTATATAGAGAGCTGAGTGGTGAATATTGAGAAGACATCATCCCAGATGCTGAAGACAGTTAAGCCCTATTTACAAGGCACAAACTAACCCAGGTTTGACCCGGGTTAAAAGAAATCCAGGTTCGACCCGACTTTGTTCACACTGAAAATACCAAAGGCGCGTGTAAATACAAACCTGGGACGAACCCAGGTTAGTTTTACACACGCATGCCCAGATTTCCTAACAACGCACAAGTGCGCATGGGCAAAATCAAAACTAACCCGGGTTCAACCCAGGTTGGTGTTTACACGACACTTTTCTAAACTAACCGGGGTCGAACCCGGGTTGAATCTACCTCTGAAGTAGGGTTAGATTTAACCCGGGTCGAGCCCGGGTTGACAGTGTTTACACGACAAAAACTAACCCGGGTTAGTTTTTACCTGGGTCGAACCCGGGTTAGTTTGTGCCGTGTAAATAGGGCTTAAGAAATTTTGGAGTAGGATGTGAAGTGTAGAGAAAGGTCACAGACAAAATGCAGCATGGTTAAACCAAGTGAGAGAGACTGTGAATGCCAGAGGGCAGGGTAGGTTGACTATTATGAAGGCGATAGTGGGTGTTCAGTGCAAAAAGATCCCTAATTGGAAAGCACCAGGCAGAGATGGAATTCAAGGTTTCTGGATCAAGAAGCTCGATACAATGCATGAACAAACATCACGCCAGCTTAATGGTATCCTCAATGATGGAAACGCATTGCTTGTGTGGTTGACCTATGGAAAAACAGTCTTGTGTTTAAAGGATCCATCAAAAGGTAGCGCGGTTGATAACTATCGGCCCACTACTTGCTTACCTTTGATGTGGAAACTTACGACAGGGATATTTGCTGACAAAATATATGCATATCTCGAGAGGGAAAATATATTGTCTGAGAAGCAGAAGGGATACCGGAAGGGGAGTAGGAAACGAAAGATCAGTTATTAATAGATAAGGTTGTGCTAAAAGATTGCAAAAATGGTCACACAAACCTAGCTACGGAGTGGATTAATTACAAGATAGCCTATGATATAGCTCCCCATAGCTGGATTTCTGACTGCTTAGAGTTGTTTGGTGTTGCGGAGAATGTTAGAACGTTCCTTATTGGTACTATGGCTAACTGGAGAGCTGGCTTTCTGTGGTTAGTCATTGGGACCGGTAAGAAGAGGAATTTTTCAGGGAGATTGGATTGAAGAAGTGTGGTGTACTGGTTCTCAAGAGAGGTAAGGTGGTGAAGATGGACCACATAACCCTTCCAGGTGGGCAGGCAATAAGACAAATAGACGAGAATGGAAACAGATATTTGGAGATTCTAGAAGTAGATAGTGTAAAAGAAGGGGAGATGGACATTCAGAGTCAGATGGATTATAAAAGGAGACAGAAGATAATTTTGAAGTCAAAATTAAAAAGCAAGAATACAATCCGAGCAATTAACACGTGGGCTGTAGCAGTCATAAGATATGGAGCTGGTATCATGAAATGGACAGATAATGAATTGAGAACTTTGGATAGAAAGACTAGAAAGATCCTAACCATGTATGGAGCATTTCATCCCAAGAGTGATGTTTACAGATTGTACTTGGCACGAGCGAAAGTGGGCGCGGATTAATCAGCTGCGAGGGGTGTGTTAGGAGTGAAGAAAATAGCTTAAGATTGTATGTAAAAAATTCGGAAGAGGAGCTACGTAGAGGCGTTAAAGCCACTGATGTCATTGAGTATGAACAAAATATAAAAAGCAAGAAGTTCAAGAAGACTTTACATGAGGAGAGGTTAAGGGGAAGAGCATGTACGGCCAGTATTTGGGAGATATGCCAGACACGACAGATGTTGTGGGAACATAGAAATAGAGAGCTTAAGCAGCAGGCATTCTTGTTGTCACGGAGGCCAACCGGAACTAAACTGTCAGCAGATGTCGCGTACCTGAACACGTCATGCGGTCGTGGTGATTGTCACGAAGGCCTAAAAGCCGCTTTTTGCCTCCGTGTTGGTCTGTCAGAACTGCAAATTTGTTTGTATCAAAGGAATGGCTTCAAGCACATTGCAAATTGTCAGTAAAGTTTTGTAAGTAAATAATTTACTTACAACTGCTTTAACACTGACGTTTGCTCCAGATTCGTGCGGTATGTGTTGCCAGTTTTACAATTTAAAGTTTGTTTACGACTAAGCTCTTCAAAGCTAGTTTTTGTGCCTTTTTATCCTGCGTGCGTCCGTTGCTGTAATACGTGCGCTGTTTAAGTTAAAAATTCGCGCCAAAAACACCGTGCTCGATCCATTTCACTCGCGGAAAATTGACTGCCGTCGTGAAGAAATGTTTCGGTACTTAAGCCCTTTAAGGATTGAGAAAGGCGGATCTAAAAGTTCAGACTGAGGCTCTATTATGTGCAAGCTATTAGGACTAAAAATGTTAAACGGGAGAGGACGTCCCTTTTGATTTACATTCTAATTTTCCCGCGCCGCCGAAGCAGACTTTAAATTTTTTTTGTCATTGTTTTAATGAACTGCTTTGAGGCTTTAAAAATTTTTTCAGATGCTAAAGATAGTTTTACAACGGAGAGATTATGAGAATGTGAAAAGTGCTCAGGTAAATCTATATATAATTTTTGGTGCTCTAGGTGGAGTAACAAGAAAGTAAGGTGACTGGGTTGGGAAACTGGACGGGCATTAATTACACTCCGGACAGCATGCCTTCAGAGACTGCACTATTATAGGAACAGCAAGGATTCTGAGAAAGGTGCTTGATACATGAGCTAAGGAGAAGAGATCGTGTTAAACCCGTTTCCTCTGGTTTTTATAGCGGCAAATATCAGCCTGTGAAAGTGGAAATATTTATAATAATAATAATAATAATAATAAATATTATATTAGAAATAGTGTCTGCATTTCATAACATACCCCTTAAACTGCGAAAAACTGAAAAAAAATGTAGTAAGTAAACTAGCCTTTGTCAAGGTTCCAATGTTTAAGGTCATATGATAGATAATTAAAGAATGGAAAAGTAATATTCTAGAATATCATGCCAATACCAACAGTTGCTTTAATTGACGCATATACTTAACATTGAGTATTCTAGTATCAGATGAAGTAATTCTAGAATACTCGGAGTGGCGCTCATGATTGTGCGAGCCAGCAATGGAACCAACTTGTTCCTAAAACGAACTAAAAAGAGATTGAAGGAAATTCTCCTATCTACGCTTTTTTAAGAACCAGTTGAATTTTGCCCAGCCTCAATAAGGGCAATTTGGAGGGCGATTTCAGCCTCAAAATGTTCTTATTTTGTTCTTATTTGTTGCATTTGCCATTAACGTCTCGCTATGTAAGAATTGCCATGGACGGTACGCCGGTTCAATTTCGTTTGATTTCAGCCTCAGTTTTTTTTAAATTTGTTCTTATTTTTTGGGCAATTTTAGCCTCAGTGTTCTTATCAAGTTTGTTCTTAAAAACAGTGTAATCACCAAAAGTGGTTTCTGGTTTGCGCTCTTACGGAACGTAGGATTCTTTCAATTAACATTTCAGTTGACACTTAAATTCTAATCTCATTCAGTGTTCCATTCTTGCTTAAGCGAGGTGACATTTGGTTGATGTTTTTGCGTTTTCTTAAAAGTAATCTATTTTAAAATCCCAATATTATAAGCACTGAGATTTAGATAAAGGTGGCTTTCATTAGGTCTTTATTTTAAGATCATTATCTTCATAAATGATTCGGCCGTTTTATTGGCATCGCAAGATTGCTTCCTTCATCATTAGGAACCGATTTACAATCATGATCATTATTTTTAATTTTCGTAAAATATTTTTGTCAGAACTGCAGCTTTACAATGACTGACCTTATAACGTGAATAATAAAAGTTGGGCCTACCAGACCTTACTAGTCTTCATCAGGTTTAATCAGACACTTTTAGTTACAGTTTTTTACTGTTTTTTTTATACTTAAAAAAATAATGGACGGAAATTACAAACATTTTAAGATAATATTACAAAATATATATAGAGCAAGAAAAAATATATATATAACAACTTTTAAAAGAAATTATAGATTAGTGTTAATTACGTCTCTAACTGGCAAAAGCTTAAGGTTTAACAGTTTTAGCGATTTGAAATAAGGTACGCTTCAAGAGCTTTCCTTACAGAATCCGGCTTTTAGATTTGATTACTTCAAGCGTGATATAGAAGATTTATTGAATGGACTTAAACTCACATAGGAGTTATTTCCATATAAAACAGAAACAAATATAATGATATTACTATATTATGTAATAAGCT
>JAOBAY020087295.1:0-10367 GCA_025331085.2 Zoanthus sociatus
TGGACAAGTTTGAGAGAATTTTACTTTTAATCTTCAGTAATTTGCTTTAGTTGATCAATTCTCATTTTCTCATCACTAAATGTCTTATTTTGTATGTGTTATGTAAGGAGAAGTAGGCTGTTGATAACTGACTGGGACTGAAAGGGTTAAGGACAGAATCTTTAACCCTCTAAGATGGACGGAGACCTTTAATTTACATAACACACAGACACAAAGACACAGAAGTCTCCGACGGCCTGTAGACGTTTAACGTCTTTGACCGAAAAGACGCCAAAGAAATAGGAACAACGGTAGCACCTCGCAGTTTTATCGCCAATATTACTATAAAATCTAGGGTTCGGTTAAGGGTTAGTTTAGATGATTACATAACATTTTGCACCAATACTGTAATTCACCCCTCTGGATAATTTCCATACTGGGGTGTACTTATTTATGCATGCAGTTTCAATGCAGTGGCGGATTTAGGGGAGGGGCCCAGGGGGTCTGGCCCCCCCTTTTTTTTGACAGCACTGATTTTTTTTTGTCGTCTCTCGTCTTTTTATTTTTTTTTGAAAAAATAAACATTAAAATTTATAAAGTAAAATATAAAAACGACAATTAAATGACAGAATGGCTGCACAAAGAATTTTCAGAAAGTTTCTCGACGGGCTTTGTATCTTCACTGTGCCAGCCATGAGCTAAATTTGGCATAGACTCATGCCTCCAAGGTTCCCAAGATTTACAATATGGTATGTGACCTCAAATCAATCAGTCTCTTTTTCAAATACTCTCCAAAACGTTGACAGCTTGAAAAGAGCATTGTTATTATTGAGGAAAGGAAAAAGAGCGACACTGACGCAGGACAAGAGGATGACGAAAATAATGAAGATAGCATAAGTGCTGAAGAAGAAAGTGATGACGAAGATTATAGAGAAAATAATGGAGAGGAAGAGGAGGAAGACAGTGATGATGAAGAGGTCGACTTGAGGGAGATTGAAAGTCCAAGGATACAGGCAGCAAAGAAAAAAATCAAGCTGTTATGCAAAACACGGTGAGTGGAAAGGCACACAGCTTTTCAAGACTTTCAACACCTTTATGAGCCCTGCTGCTGTATTTGCAGACAATTTCGGAAAACAAAACTATAAGAAATGGGACCTAAAATTCAAGACCGAAGCCCAGGGCTTGCTGCATGAGATCAAGATGCCACACTTTATGCCTTGTATCTGTTGGGATGCATAAAGAGCCTCAGTCTCTCTGTACAGGGTTCCACTCTCGACTTAATAGAGGCATACAGGCAGATACGACTTGTGACAGAGCAGATGAAGCTAATTCGTAAAAAATCCAGAGAAGTATTCTCAGAGTTGTTTGCAAAGATGATGGCAATGGCGAAGGTATCAGGAGAAAAGATGGCCATCCCACGCAGGTGTGGAAGACAAACAATGCGTAGCAATGTACAGGCTAAGACTCCAGTTGGATACTTTAGACGGGCGATATTCATTCCGTTCCTCGACAACCTCCTTCACCAATTGCTTTCCCGTTTCGATGACGTTTCCGAAGCAGCACTGCTAGGCCTTCTACTCATCCCAGCCAACCTGCACAAACTGGACAGAGCCTCCAAAAATAAAGTGCTGAAGCATTATGCGCCCGACCACCCGAGTCCAGGCTGTGCATCACAGGAGGTGGAATTGTGGGAGCGTTTCTGGTATGTATTTTATTTATTTTCTTATCGCATTCACTTCAATTACTGATGTTAAGATACCTCTGACATGATCTACCAGTACGTTAACAAAGCAGTCCAATGTATTTGAAATATTTCATTTTATTAGAATCTTCGAAATGCCTTACATGACAATATTATCCACTTGACTAGAACAAATGGTAGCGTTTATGCTAATTTATGATAAAAATGAACGAGTGATTATTTTGAAAGCTTTTTCTAAATAAAATAGAGATTAGTTCATGCTGATCTTTACCAAAAATTTAGATTGCAGGAGTGGTAGTAACAGCAAGCCCGACAGTCTGAAGGAAGCGTTTAAAGCCTGCAATCCTGTGCTTTATCCCAATATCGCTGAAATCTTCAGACTCCTTCTGATCACTCCAGTGACCAGTGCCAGTGTGGAGAGGAGCAACTCGTCACTGCGTTTAGTGAAGAATGCCTGTAGGAGTACCATGGGCGATGAGAGGCTCAATGCCCTTTTGCTGCTCTTTGTTCACAAAGACATTCCAATTGACTAGAATGAAATCATCAAAGAATTTGCCAGGCGTGATCCAAGAAGGATGACCTTTCTCAACCCACTTCAATAAATTGACATTGTAGCCATGTAGACTTTTCGTCTTAGCTGAGTTTAAGTAGACATTATAGTTTGATCCCAAAATGTGGATTACAATTTTTGTTGTAAATAAGATGTATTAGAGCAACCGCTTGAAGGCGTTTATGGAAAGTTTTGTTTTTCTAGAGTGTTCGTGGAGGGAAATGGGATTGGTGTAGAATTTGAAAGTTGGGCTCCCCCTTTTCAAAATTCCTGGATCCGCCCCTGCTAATTACTAACAGAACATTTTTAGATGCTGTTTTCTTAATGAGAAAAGTTTTTTCCTACATTAAATTAGTAAAAATAGTTGCGTACTATTACGTTAATGCTGTTTAGGGTTTGCTGAACTGCCTTATAAACGGGCCACTGAATAAAGTTTATTTTCCTCTTACGTTTAAATAGCGCAGTCAATGCTTTTAGAAACAAGAAGGCAAATATGAACAACTCTACTGAAATTATTATTTCAAACCTTTAGATCTGTAAAACTAACATAGTACACTATCGTGCATGACTTTCTAAGATACGTATATATTGATAACGACATCAAGCTAGTAATACGACAGCCCGGATAGCCGTAGATCTTTTTTAAAGTATCCTACCAATTGGCCAGTCCAATATGGATGGCTCAACTCGACATACAGGTTATCAAAACCCCGTTGCACTTCCTTCATTTGACCTTAGCTAAGCTAAACTAAATTATAAAGACCCGTTGGACTTAACATCGCTTAATCCACTTCGTCCCAAAGGGGGTATAGGGCAACTACAGTAGCTTTCCATTTTCCTCTCTTACGCAATATTTTTACTTCTCCCGAGGTTTTGCCAATTCTCCTCAGGTTCAACGTTAGCCCTCTGCGCCAGGCGTTTTTCGTTTTTGATTTCCTTAACGGTTCCATTCTAGAGTTTGTTTCATGATGTTGAAGTTCACATTCCTCAGCGCATTACCTATTCAATTCTATCTGAGTTTTCTGATGTCTACTTCTTCGGGTTGTTGTTTGGATCTCATAGGTCTTCGTTGCTGATGGTTTGGTCACTTTATCCCTAGGATGTTTCTCAGGCACCTGTTTACAAGGACCTGGATTGATATCATGTTGTTTCCCTCAAAGTTACAAATCCATAAAGGAGTTCTGACTTCACGTCGGTATTAAAGATATATTCTGGAGTCGGCGCTTATTTCCGTTTTATGTAATGTTAAGCGGATGAGAGTATTAAACTCACGCTGGACCTGATACTAAACCATTGCATGCTAGCTTATATATACCGACCTCGTAGGGATGGGAAATTGAGTTACATTTGAAGCTTAATTGACAGTCTGGTCTTTTTATGGAAATGTGTTAAACTCTTAAATGCTTTATATATTGTAACGTGTATGGCTATCGAGCTCTGCTACGCGCTTACGCATCCAAAGCTGAATAAAAAAAAACGTTTCACACAACGTGGCCTTTCTTAGTACAAAGCCCAAAGATACCTTTGAATGCTACTTAAATTACCTTAGTTCCGAATTTAAACGTGATTTTTGTTTTGTTCACAGAAGATTTTCTTTGCACATAAAAGAAGAAATAACAAAAGTTTCAAGTTTGTCTATGAGATTTTGTTTTGAATGACACAAAGTTTTCGAAATACAACAAAAACAATATTAGTGCTAATATTAATGGACAATTCACTTGACTAACTATTTTATTTGTATTTTATTTGCCACAAACCTAACTTATTTGTTTAAAGTTTAGTGCTCAGATCTCCTAGATTGCATTTTTGGCATTTGAAAAAAGTAAAAAGTATGATACTATATACCAAACCGTCGTTCAAAGAGATGGAAGGCGTAGCTTTAGTTAGCTCTGTTGTTAATTAGTTTTGTATCCATCTGATAAATATTAACAGTGAGGAAATTTTAAACATCCTTAAAATTCTTTACAATTCAACTTTCCCTGAAATTCACTAAAATTTATATTAATTACCCCTAAAACTCACTACAATTCAAACATCCCTAACATTCACAAATAAAAGGACTCGAATGGATTCTTGGAAACATTTGCGAAACAAAGTATGATATTTTCTTGTTACAGCAGAATAATATAACTTAATCATTTCCTCTGTAACTGTTAATCTCTCAGTATTAAGTTTATGTACAACAAGCAAACTCTGTAGAATTTGTGAGTGCCCGGCCCCAACAAAGGTACTTGAAGCGCTCCAAATCAAGTTGAGAGTTGACAGAAATGTTATTTAGGAACTCACGGAAAAAAGTTGACTTTTGACAGTGAAAACTAAACATCAATTTTTGATTGGTTGTTGAACAAAAAAAATAACTTAGAATTTCGGAGGTGAACTTCTTTTCTTTTGTAAAGAAAAAATTAAAAACTCTTTCTTGTTTCTTCTTAGCTTTGAACAAAGTGAGAGTAGTAAGTCCACAAGTACTTCAGTTTTTTGAATTACTTGCCGAAAGGAAAACAAACAACAGCACAGTATAGAAACCCTTAATTTACTCTTCGGCCTTGGAACAATACAACGCGTATTGAAAAGAGAAAAGAGGAGAAAACATCTGCATCAACGGAGATCCTTTTATCTTTCCAGGAAACCATTTCTTGTTTTACGGTTTGAAAATGTTTTGATTTTACGCATTTTTATGATATGATTTGTTTTTTACCATTTTAATCTTTTTTGTGCTGACTAAACCTCTCTTTTTAATTATTCTTTACTTTTTGTTCCAAGCTTTATCACAATTCCGATCAAAATTTGGAATTTTTTTTAAGTTATATAGGCATGCGCAGTTAATATTCCGCATTCGAATCTTTTGTTAGCTTTTAAGAAGTGCGGACTTTACACCTGTTGAATTCCCAAACTTGAGCTAAGTTTGCCAAATTTAATTTAAAATAAGGCAGTTTAACGTCTTGCACAAAAACTAGTCTATTCATTTAGATTCTGAACATTTCCCTGCACAATTCCTATATTTAATAAAATCTCCACATATAATCAGGAACTTAACAAGCTAGTAATACAAAACATACATGTTAAAGAAGAGCGGTTAGTTACAGTAAGATGCGGAATATGGTAACTGCTTGAAATGTTTCAGCTTATGAAATAAAACATTGCATAGAGAAGAAAATAATTATATAGACTTCAGGTACTAAAAGGGATGTACTGTTTTTAAAACACACTGTTCTGACTTTTTACAATTTTAAATTTTAAAATGAAAGTTCTCTCACAATATGTCACAAAGGTGTAAAGTAAATCATTCGTATTCGCTCTCTCCATAGTTGATTTTGTAATAGAAATTATAATCATACAGCATAGTAATTTATGGTAAATATTCTGGATTAAATTCATAGTTGCTGACTTTTTATAATTTTGTAATCTTTAAGTTACTTTAAAGAAGGAAGCCCTGTGTTCATAATATCAAAACTCGAAAATTCCCTTCTTTAAGATTTTTTTCCGATTTCATGCTTTAGATGGAAAATTGTCTCACTTCTTGTTCCAAAAGACAAAAGTTCAAACAAATAAGTCCTTATAGATTCTTTTAGTCTATTTGAAATATATAATAGTAAATAGGCCTCTTGTTAACAATCTCTTGGATAACTTATTGCGGACGTCAATGATATTTGCAACAGTTGCTGTTAAAAGTCCATTCTATTCATTGGTTCATTTTTTTCTGGTTCCTTGAATTTTTACCCGCATTTTTTTTCCTTTCTCATCAGCGTTTCACAACTTTACAATTTCTAAAAACTTTTTTTAGGCTTAAAACTGTGTTTCTAAAAACCCGTCATTGTCATAAGGATTGAAAGCTGATGTTTAAATAAATTTTCTGTATTCCTAAGTTTTTAATATTATTGTTTAGGTTGCAACGTTTTTTAAAGTTTTTGTCTCCTTGAGAAGGGGAAATTCTGTTTTCAGCGCTAAATAAAAGAACATCTTAATTCAGAATACTAGAAAGGAAGTACTTTAGTTTTTGTCCAAGTGCGCACAATGTTAATACTTCAATCACTCTCATGAATTTAGACAACAACACTTGGTAACGAAAAATCTCCAGTAAGACTGAACGGTTGATCAACTTTGACTGTGATCAGCGCTGAGAAATGAAATGAAAAATAATTGGTGAGTTGCCATCTAATGTTTTTTTATTCTAGGTGGTGCAAGAATGCTGATACGTAGCTATAAATATTTTAAAAATTGATGTTTATTCAAGACTAAAATTAGTAGTCTGGAATTTATTATCTAAAAATGTAATATAGTAATTAGAATTAATTTTTAAATGACTGGACTTTTGAACGACGTAACTTAAGCTTTGTATGAGGCTAAAATTGACCAAAGAATTTTTCATGATTGAAATGTAATCCAAAACATAGTTTTAGTGGTTAAAAAGCAAAGCAGTACTATACAGAGTCTTGAGCATTGTATGTAGATAACAGGTAATGGTTGTTATCTAAAGTTTGAAAATGTGTCCTTTTTTTCCGTATCGTTACGATCGTTCTTTTTTAAGTAAAAAAACTCTTGCTCGTGGTCAATCTAAATCAAATCAGTGAAATATATTTTCAATTTCCAATCTTATTTTTCAAAAACTACATTAATAAAGTAAGAATACTAATTTCGAAAATATCTCGATTATATTTTTAAAGCGATTATTATTTTGATAAAAGCCATAAGGTTTACAAGGCGCTGAATAGGTGCAGCAATCACAACATACGAAGTTTATAAAAGTTTACAACGAATTAAATAAAAAAGGCAAAATATTAAACTCTCGACGTTCAAACAATATGAAACTTCTCTTTAACCAAAATAAACTTAAAATATGCTAAAAACCATATAATATGATAAAAGCAAGAAAATAAATGAAATAAACAAATATAGAAATAAACTGAACAAATTAATAAAAAGCAGGACGAAATTTTGAAATATGAAAATGTTTTTCATAGGGATAACTGGGAAAAACGTCCAAAAATCTTTCAGCTTATTGGAACAGATCTCAACAATAAATGGTTGAAAAGCTTGGCTCTGTATGAAAGGGCCAAGATAAACGATGGACTAACGCTGATCTGGCAATCAGTGAGTCTAACATTACACTAATACTTTTCATTATAGTATATAACAGCAGCTGGTACAAAAGTACCATGCAGTTAGAGAACGGGAAAAAATTTACAGTCTCTCCCAACAGTAAGCAACTAAGCCGAGTCATCTATTTTATTATGTAGGAAGAAAACTTACCCACTTCTGCCATCTAGGAAGCCAAAGTATCCTGTTCTACTATCTAGAAAGCCAACTTACCCTGTTCCATTATCAGAGAGGCCAAGTTACCTTGTTCTACTATCTAGGAAGTCAAGTTACAGAGTTCTACTATCTAAAAAGTCAAGTTCACAATTCTACTATCTAGGATACCAAGTTACTCAGTTTTACTATCTGGGAAGAAAACTTACCAAGTTCTATTATCTATATAGAAAAATAAGTTTATCCAGTTCTGTTATCTAAAAAACAAAGTTAAACATTTCTGCTATCTAAGAAGCCAAGTTACCCAGTTTCATTATATAGGAGGCCAAGTTACCCAATTCTATTATCTAGGAAGCCCAGATACAAATTCTATCATCTAGGAAGCCAAATTACCAAGTCTACTGTCTAGAAAGCCTAGTTTCCTAGTTCTGTCTTGACCAGCACGTATATAGCTCGCCATTTTTAGCGAAGTTTCTTTTGTTTTCTGGAGTTCTGAGGAAAAGCACTTATGACCCACGTCCCTCCCTCCGTTCTTTGTTCTTATTTGATGATCCTACCTTAACAATTTCATCTCCATTAACAGTAAAATGTTTCTGGTTTTTAATTTTGTTTTAGGGACATTTCGAAACTGTATGTTTTTACTGCTAATGAGAAGTTCGGGGAAAATGTTCTTTTTTGTTTTCGCATAACTTTGTAAACAGTAGTTCATTTTCCATGGACTTGTGATACTCGATACAACCTGCTGTAATATTTTTTTGCCCCCTCTCTTTTTAGACCCACCACTTCTGATCTTCCCAAAGCTCCGCCACCATCTATGCAAACGGGAGTCTGGTTAGCATAGTGGTCACCAGTCGTGCCTCCCAACTTTATGACCCGAAATCGATTCCCAGGCTCCGCATGTGCACAGACTTTGTCGACTTCAATCTGAATCCAAGGGTTTTTCTTCGAGTACTCCGGTTTCCTCCCTCTGCAAATTCGAATTTCATGCCAAGATCTGAGCTATCAAGCGATTAAACATCAGCCTCTAGCTATGAAGAATGGGCAACCATTTCCTTCGCAATTGATGTTAATCAAAGTATTTATTAATTATTATTACTAATATCATTATTACTTCACTTATCATCTCCCAGCCCAACCATTCTTTATCTTCCACCAACCCAATCATTTTCTATTTTTCCCCTAGCCTCTTCAAACAGCTACTCTCTTCTTCCTAGAAACTTGAACTTCAGTTCTTCCCCATGAGCACTAAGGGAAGACTTTCTGTGATACAGAATTAAAAAAGAAAATGATAATCAAACTAATTGTTTAATATGTTTCAATAATAAATAAATAAATAAATAAAAAATAAAATAAAATAAAATAATGACAACTCCCATAAAGGGGCTTTTTAGTGTCATGCTAAAATCCCCCTCTCTCCCAGTTAAGAATCCCAACTGGTAAGAGGCAAACCAGTTGGCTATTTACAAGCGTGGTGAATTTGTCCCTGGGATCACCGAGGACAAATTCATTCAGTAGTCCGAGTCGGAGATTCGAACCCGGGTCGTCCGCATTCAAATCCCCAACTCTGACCACTGGGCCACACTGCCTCCTTCAATGAGCTTGAATGAGAAGCCTCGCGTCCACAGTAAGAAATCCGCCCCTGCAAGTGGTCAAAACCGATCACGTGCTTTCGGTTTATCTGTCACTAAGCGGCAAGACCGTTCAGTTATGAACGTTGGCCTTTGTTTCTTGATTTAACCACGGCTGAGTCTTCGATATATTCGTGACATCAAATGTATAAATCAAAATGATTTTATTGAGCTTTTACTCCAGTGAAACTTGTCATTTGTCAGAATATACACTCAAGTTATTTAATTTGGCGGGTATTTGGCACACGTTCAGCAATTTTCTTGCATTGCCTTTTAGACAAATTTGAAGTTTGGGTTTTTTGTGAAACAGTTCGTAACAGTTTTGATCAGTTTTTCTGTTAGATTATTTTAAATGGAATTGAGTCCTTTGCCAGATTTATTGAAAACCGGATTTATATTTGAAAATGGTTTGTTTTATAGTTGCGAAAACTTGGAAGGAAAAGTATGTAGATACCAGACATTTTTAAATAATATAGCCATGTTGTTTGAGGCCGGTAATGTGTAAAAACACTTCTAATAATCCTTGAGTTCTTCTAATTTCATTATATCATTCCCAAAGGAATTCTGATGATTTATAAAACAAGGCACAGTTTTACAAATAGGTAGAAACAGAATGTTTCAGTACGGTGTAAAATTTAAAACTTATCTATCTGTAAAACTGTTTCTGTAGAAACACCGACGGAGCATTCCACAAATAAAACAAGGTAATTTGTTAGATTTCTTTTAAGGTTTGTAAAATTTCATTGAATTTGAATGCTTTGCTACTGGCATTCTATTGAAAATTACTGATCTCCCTACTTGCTCCTGAAAATTATCTTCTTGCTACTTGCTCCTAAAAATGATCTTCTCGTAAGTTATATTTTTTAATCTTTCTTAATGGATATTTTTTTGTGATCCTGTTTGAGTTAACTTACGCCTTTTTAATACTGTACTTTAATACTTTAGTAATTTAAAGATCCTTTTTTTATGTTCAAACTCTTGTTTCAAGTTCGTTAAGTTATGTATCGCGCCTTAGAGTGAACTCAGATCGTATATTAAAAGGGTTAGTTATTTTCAGCTCGTAGTTAAACTTGTTCTTAATGCATTCAGCTTCTCTTCGTGTTTTCTTCAGATTTCTCATTCATTATATTGCCTACGTCTTTATACATAAAAAAATTGTCTTTATATTTTTTTTGATGTAATTCTTTGTAACACTAATATAACCAAAACAAAAAAAACTGTTTCTTGACGTCAGATTCTATTACTTTTTAAACCTTTTTAC
>JAOBAY020087306.1:0-10367 GCA_025331085.2 Zoanthus sociatus
GGGGGGGGGGGGGGGGGCCGGGGGGCGCCCCGCGCCCCCCGCCGGGCGCGCGCATTAGCTCCTTTGACCCCCCAGCTCTGCAGCTCCTGATCGAGCCCTGCAACTCTGAAAATACGATTAGCGCTACATCTTCGAAAGCTGGAATTTTTTATCTTTCCCATCCTGTAAACGTTGCTGCATGGTCCGTTTACAGGAAATGTTTAAGGTTACATGCGGTAGCACATGCATTTAAATATAAGGCAAAACCAATACAAGAAAACATCAGATGCACATTTTATGATCCAATTAAAAATGTTTTATTTAAATCCAAAAGCTAAGATTATACATTGAAATAAATTTTTTTGCGGCTCCTAATTACCTTCTTACATTATGCAACCAATTATTTTACATTAATTTTACTTTATTTAGCATCTTTTACCAATTTTTTTTAAAAAAAAAAATCTTTAATTCTCTGGAAACTTTTGATTTTCACCACGTTCAACTTGTCGGATTCCTTAACCTGTCACGGTTCGATGTTGAGGTACGTAATAAGCTGTTTTAAATAAGCAAAACAAAAAGTATGAGAATTTTTTGTAATCGAACATTTATGAGCTCAATATGGAATTTGCACCAGTGTGCAAATAACGGGTTAACGGGCTCGCGCAATTTTGATTCTAAGTTTTGAAACGCTCAAATGCAAATTATAATTCCATAGTAAACGAGTAAAAAGTGCAATTACATACTAATCATATACTGAAAATATTATAAAAAATACAGTAAAAAACAAAACATGACAGTAACAACGTGACAATTCAAGCGTGCAAGGACAATGCATGCCTCTATCGTTGTCATAGAAACTTCTAACGACATTTTAAAAATAACTTTCTGCAAGGTATTACACAATTTTGCACAGAATTAAAAAGTAATTGCACTGCTCTTGATCAATCAGAATCAAGTAATTTTTTCATGTATATGAGTAAAAAATATATGTCCGTATTAATTTTTGTGGGCTCACTTTACAATTGTACTATATTTTTGGAATTGTTAGAGCTCATCCAGAAATAAATATTGAGAAAACGTTTATAGACGGTTTCCAGTTGATCATGCCGGTGTTTTGCTCTTCTTTCATTTACTTATTTTTTGAATGAAATTTCTATCTTTATCCCTTTTAGTTTCACTTGCATTATTAAATTCTCCCAACTTGAGCCCATACTTTTCATTGAACAAGTTTGAGAGAATTTTTCTTTAATCTGTAGTATGCTTAGTTTAACTCATTCTCAATTTCTTATTAGAAAATTCTATTTACTGAATGTCTTATTTTGTAAGTAATATGTAAAGTGATTGACGTCAAGTGTTGATAACTGACTGGGACTAAAACGGTTTTAAAAATGCTATACATAAGAAATACATCCACTCATGGTAACCGCATCAGCAGTAGCTAACTCTCGCTAATTATCAAATATCAGAAGTGTATATTTGAAATAGATTACGTCTAGTTAAGTTCAATTGTAGCATATAAATTATATTGACAGGAAATGAGTTAAGATTCCGTCTTTTACATGACATGTGTAAACATACTTTATAACGTTCTCCCTATAGACAAAAGTAACTTACACGAACTGCAAACTTTCTTGTAGCAGATCTGATTGCTACAGTATGGCACTGCAAGGTGAACAGAAACATTTTTGTTAGCATTACCATCTTCATCATCATCATCACCATCATCATCATCATCACCATCATCATCATCATCATCATCATCATCACCATCATCATCATCATCATCACCATCATCACTATCATCATCATCACCATCATCATCATCATCATCAAGATCTAGGGGCCCTGCAGCAATATATTAAGGGTACTTTCTCTTGGCAAACAGAAATCTTACCACCTACGCCAGGAAATCGCACCCAAAACATGGAACAAGTTTCTCTTTTGTTTACATTATGGATAAAAAGCTCTTTCTTTATTTAGGAAGAATAATCTAAGACCAACATAGAATTTTTACAATAAATAAGAATCATATATTTTCTCAAACTAACAGATCCTCTAAAGACAGAGCCCTAATTAAAACTACAATGCCACAACACCCTAAACATTCAAAACGCATTCGTGAAGTTATTTTTTCTTGGATTTTATGTTTACTAGCTCATTATAATCAATTTTACACCTATGAACGATCCACCGAGAGTTAAAACGTAATCCACAGCTGATATAGTTTAGTATAAACCTACTAACAGTCTAACATGCATCCTCAGTGCATTCTGACTGGCTACTACGATTAGAGGTTTATTTGTGATAGCCTACTAGTAGAGAAAAGATGGCGGATCAAAAGAGTAATGAGCCCCATTTTGCTATAACATCAGAGGATTTTGTCAATAATTTGATTTGTAAATCCTTTTTTGACCGACAATTAGACCTCTTGGTCTTATGGACTTCGAGTTTGAATAGCCCATGGCCATTCGGCCTACGGCCTTATGGACTATTGACTCGTATAGTCCATTCGTCCTCGAG
Source organism: Zoanthus sociatus (assembly GCA_025331085.2). NCBI lineage: Eukaryota > Metazoa > Cnidaria > Anthozoa > Zoantharia > Zoanthidae > Zoanthus > Zoanthus sociatus. The sequence goes on from JAOBAY020087306.1 coordinate 2,500, forward strand.
GTCTAATTGTTAAATATATGCAAACAGTCTCATCCAACAAGCTGTGTTCACTGATTAGATTGTAAAAGTAGCTGGCATAAATATCTCACCTTTATGGCATTGAGTACGGTGACTACACTTTTTCTCTGTTCAAATGAAGAATAAAGAAAAGTTTAATTTACATCACCATGCAATTTGTTCTATGCAAATCGATTTGTAAAAGTGTTCTTTCATAATTAAATGTTTCTTTCTTGATTTAATCAGTTTTTTTCCTCGTAAAATATTCAGATTTTCGATTATCCGGACTATGTTTCGTAAGTCCCAGCGAGTCTGGATAACTGAGGTTGGACTGTAACTTCTTAAAACAACTTGTGACTATAGCTACAATAAAATCAAATTCCTGCATTGTAACATTAAGAAAATTCATTTATTTTTTAAATATTTCTTTATATCAATAGGAGAAAAAGAAAAAAACTAAATGGCCCGTTCATTATAGTACTCAAGGAACTTACGTCCAATATTACCTATTCAAACTTACAAGCGAGAGTTAATCAATTAGGGTTTGTATTAGACTTAGTACTTTCAATTGGCTTTATTTACAACACAAAAGTCATGTATTTGACAATGAAAACACATGTTTTGAGATTGCTACATGTTTAACTGTAAAAAGCACTTCACATTTGTAAATCATAACGCATTTCTATTCTTGGCTCGCCCATGTTGTTGTCCCAAACAAAAGAAATATTTAAATTCTTTTAGTTAAGAGTACACCAACATGGCCACCGTGACGTCAGGCGAAAACCGGCAATTGTCATGCAATTATCAATAACATCATTATCATCATTATTGATAAAAGGATCGTTCTATTCCGGATCCAGCTGCTGCTAGGTCCCAAATTCGATCCCGACGATTCTTAAAGTCATTTGAATATTTGTGTGAACTTCTATTTCATCTAACGAGGTTGGTAAACGAGTATCAACATCTGTGGGGACTGGACTCTAACCTGTGACGGATTAGTGTCCAGCGGTGTTCATGGGAGGTCAAAGACTTTCAATCCGCTTAACATTACTGCCAGGGATAAGCACCGGCTCCAATGAACCAGAAAATTCGAAAAAATGGTTTAGTTTATCTAACTTAAAAAATATCCAATATAAGCCCTCACCTTTCCTGCAATGCTTTTGTTGGATGCAATGTGGCACTGTTAAAATATCAAATAATGAAGAATAATGAGTTCTCTTTCAAAGGAGATTAAAATTTTGTTATTGTGAAATGGAACTCAAAAAAATCAATCTTTACAAAAGCAAGCAGCAAAACATATATTACTTTAAAATATAAAGAAAAAAAAACACTGATAACCTACCTAACTTGCAATTTTTGGTCTGGTAGCATTTCTTGACTGTTAATTTAAAATAAAAGTATGTAAATTTTAGTACTGACAAGATATTATACCAATTCTACACATTTAATAAATCACCAGCTTTATTAAAGATGAATATAGAGTCAAAAGTGGAAGAAAAACTGCAGTTATGTAGCACATAACTCAAGGTAAAAGTTTACACAATCCTTTTTTGCATGTCGTAATCATTTTTACTGGCTCTTTAACGGACCCAGGTGGACGTGGTTGGCGTACTTGGTAAGATCTCTGCTTTCCAACCACAAGGTCCCCAGTTCGATCCCAGCAGTTTGCCGAAATTCTAATAATTTATTTGTGTGACCTTCTTTTCCGCCTAAGCCAACTCAGCTTTCCATCCTTCCGGGGTAGGTAAATGAGTACCAACATCTGCTGGGAGCTAACCTGTGATGGATTAGTGTCCCGTTCAGGGGGATTCAAAGACTCTCATCCGCTTAACATTACAGAAACCGGAGATAAGCGCCGGCTCCATGGGCAACTAGGCTCGTAAAGGATTTAGCTTTAACTCGCAGGATTTAGCTTTAATTCACACGACTTCGTTTTACTTGTTTCACATTGCTTAAAAAACGTTTCTTTTATTTGTATTGAACAAATCAAGTATTCCACTAATGTAGATAGCAAATTGCTAACTAGAGATGCTTATTGGACCATGCAATTAAGAGCCTTGCTGGTACCCCATTGGTCTTTGAAACAATTAAAAGCGCGAATTTAAGTCAAAAAAATTGCATTCATTATTCTACGTATTTCTTCACACATTACGAGGTACTTTAGGTTTTATATTAGAGAGTATTGTTACGAGGCTGTATTTATATACAATTAGGACCAAACTAGCTAGTGCTATGGAAATGCAAATGCAAAATAATTGACATTTTTTTTATCCTCAATTTATAATTTATGTCTTAGTGTAATCTTAACTGAAGAAGGCCGAGCAGCCGAAACGTTTTTGTTTTTTTTTAATAAAAACTAGTCCTGTCAGGAGTTGAAAGTAGCCGTATATTTTCTACAGATTCAATTTTATATACATAAATTATATATATATATTAGTAGTATAGCTATCACTAAGTGCCAACGAGCAAACTTAAACACGAGAACAATAGAAAAGCTGTGCAAATTATATTGTAAGAACAGACACTCTCATTTTTTGAAAAATCTTGTACTTTTCCATTAACTAGTACTGTTAGTCTGTGTGGAGACGGTTTTCAGTTTCAGCAGTTCTTGGAAAATTAAACTGACAAAAATCACATTTCGTGACAGGTTAAAAAATTGATGCTTTGAGTCCGGAGAAGTACAGTTCTAAGTTAATTAGGGCTTTTTCTTCAAAAACATTTACTTACCGTCTTTGCAGTCTTTGACCTGGTAACAATTCGGAACTGGTTGTATGAAAAAAAAACTTTTCATGTTAGAAATGACAAGCTAAATCAAGAAATGGCCTTTTTGAATGGATAGGACTTGCCCCATTTCAAAGATTAAATCATAAATTTTATTTATAAGTGAAGGAAAGTTATGATATACTCTGCGCTAGGAGAAACCAGGTAGTAGCCGCATGCTCCAAACAAACAAAAAGATAACCTTTCTGCTAGAGTATATTTTGCAGCGAGTCAGGTCTACCCTACTGCTAGCTGGTACCCCTGACGGTTTCCATGGAAACGCAACCACCAAACCCAATAAAACAGGGCACCCTACTAATGAGGTAGCAACACTAATAGAGCTGTTTTTCTTTATAAGAGTACCATTTAAAATTAATAAAGTAAACAAAGTAACTTCAAACGAATGAAGATATGAATCAAAATGATTTGCATTGAGCTTTTACTCCATCAAAAGTTGTCATTTATCAGAATAAACAAACAGGTGATTTGGCGGGCTTATTAACGCACGTCCAGAAATTTTCCCGCCTTTTAAACAAGTTTGAAGTTTTGGTTTCTTGTAAGGCACTTTCCAGGGGAAGGGAGGGGGGCGGGGGGACTCCCATATGGAACCGACTGGGATGCTCGTCGTCTCGCATAGGGGTGTAAATTTTGGATTTTGGTCTCGCTTAGGGTGTTCCGGGCAAAGCGCCAATATAAGCCGCCAAATTGTTAAGCCGGGCCAAGCCCAGATGGTCTCCTTTAGGGCATAATTTCAAAATTTCCGACGAGCATCCCTCCCCCGTCTGTTTCATATGGGAGTCCCCCCCCCCCGGGGGGGGCACTTTACGACATTTTGCTCGGTTTTTCAGTTTGATTTTTTGAAATGGCATTTAACACTTTTCCAGATATACTTAATAATAGCGTATTTTTTACAGTCAATGTAACCAAACAATACAGTAAGATTAAAAACCCGAAATGAAAATGTTTTCCCGTGGCATTCTCAAAAATCGTACACAACCTTGTTTGGTTCTTCTAATAAAAATATCAAAAACGTTAGAAAACGTTTCGAGCGGATATCAAGAAAATTTAAAAATAATCGAATTATATTCTCATTGCGGGCAAAAAGGAAATGAAAAAAAGCGAATGCATAATTTATTAGCCGCACAAGAGATTGAAGAGAACACCTGTTAGTGTAGAATATAAAAATTATGATGTTATTTCATATAGTGCAAATGATCACTATATAGGAAAAATGCGGAATATCATTTAACTCATGTCTTTTACTCTAGTCGGAAGAGTGGAAGATCTTTCAGATGAAAAACAGATTTAAAATCTTTAAATCCGAGGAAGAATAGTTCTGGATTATCACTTACCTTTGATACAGTATGGGATGTGCTTGCAAACCGGAACTGTTGGTATCAGAAAACATTCTCATGTTAGTAATGACAAGCAAAAGCAGCTACAGATAAATTATACTGCGGTTCATTTTTGCGATCGGATGAATATACTTATTTCATTTTCTACTCTAAACTTTAGTGCATTGTAATAAGTATTAAGTCAAGTTAAAAATATATTAACTTCCCGTCTCGACCCGCCATCTTATTGCTTGCCCGCTTCTCTATTATTATTTCTATTTATATTCAACAATTTTTAACAAAATCTGATGCACGGATTTTGCTTTAAAATAAACTCAGAATACAAATAGTTTTTCAAACTTGAGGCCAGATATAGATGTAACAACAGAGACTCCATAGTCAAGACTGTATGCATACACGGTGATGAAACATGAAACTGAGATCGGTATAGATACTGAGAAATTCACCGTGGCTCAGTCTGCACAATTTATTTACATTATATTCTATTTTTATTGCAAGAAAAGGGGACATAAATTATACTTTAAAAAGAATAACAAAAAATGACAAACTAGTAAATAACTAGAAGTTAGCTGACGCAGGTTAGTGAGTTGCGCTCGAGAAAACCTCGTTATGGGAATTTATGGACTTGGAGGTTTTGACAATAAATAACGATTCCCCGGTTGACATAGAAATTCCACGGTAGGTTTTAAAACGCAATGTTTTAGTATGGTAGATTGCACATATTGATCGAGGCAATACGATATGTAAAGTGCTACAACTCAATGTAAACATTATGATAGAATTGCATTCGTGTTTTCGTTGTAAATTACAGTTGAGATTGTCCAAATTTGGCTCATTTTTTATGAAATCGTTGCATTTTGTTATCAAGATATTGTTCCATTTAAAACGTGTTAAACTGATAGTTCTGAGCTCATTAGTGATCAAAGAGAAATGCCGATTGCTTACCGTCGTGGCAGGATTTGCTGGAGTGGCAAACAGGAACTGTTCGTATTAAAAAACATTTGCATGTTAAAAACGGAGAGTATAAAACTTACTGACTGAAATATATGCAGATAATAATAATAATAATAATAATAATAATATATTACACTTAATAACAATGACAATGACAATGATAACGAAGACGACAACGTGGATGACGACTGATGACAACAATGACGATGATGATGATGGTGATGATGATGATGTTGATGATGATGATGATGTTGAAGATGATGATGTTGATGATGATGATGATGATGATGATGATGATGATGATGTTGATGATGATGATGATGATGGTGATGATGATGATGTTGATGATGATGATGATGATGTTGTTGATGATAATAATATCAGCGCATTATATTCAAAGCTCTAAGTGTTTTACAAGTGGTTACAAATTTCAGCAGCTGAAGTCTCAGCTAAGATGTCTTAGATAGTTTGCAGCAGCGGCTCATGTGGTTGAGACATTAAGAAATGCGCATAACCTAAAATGAAAAATTAAAAACAATAAAAACAACTTACTAGTATTACAGTGTTTGGAGTGCTTACATATCGGAACTGTTAAAATCAAAAAGCATTTTCTTGTTAGAATTGTTTCATCGCAAAAAACTCGACGTGGTATGTATATTATAGTAAGAAAATATAAACTAATAAACTAAAAGATGATCGCTAACGCAAGCAATATACGGTTAGATGCACATAACCCGAAATGAAAGGGTTTCTTGAAGGCGAAATATAACCTTGACTCTATGCAAAACATTTTTGCTTCTTTCAGTAAAACCAAGTGATACAAAAAACTTAATTTTTTTTTGTCCGGAAATTTGTTTTAGTAGTACAACATTAGAGTGTTGCCATCCTTCGCAGCGAGTTAAATGTACCGGTCCTGAATGACTTTTATATATATTTTTATTTCAAAGAAGTGAAAACAAAACTGTTTAATGAGTGAAGAAAATAACCTGGAGCATAACCTGAATAATATGGTCATAGATATATCTTACGGTCTTCAATCTAAATCAAGATACGAGGGCGGACGTGGTTGGCGCAGCTGGTAAAATCTCTGCTTTCCAACCACAAGGTCCCTGGTTTGATCCCGGCAGTTTTCTGAGATTTGAATATTTGTATGACCAACTATTCTGCCTAAGCTAACCCAGCTTTCCATCCTTCCGGGGTAGATAAATGAGTACCAGCTGGGAGTTAACCTGCGATAGATTAGTGTCCCGCCCACGGGGAGTCAAAGACGCTTATCCGCTTAACACTACACAAATCGGAGATAAGCGCCGGCTCCATGGGTCACTAGGCTCGTAAAGGATTTAGCTTAGCTTAAGATACGAGGACGGCAACGACGACGCGAACGGCAAAGAACAATAGCCTTAATTACTGAATACAAAAATTGCACGTTGGAATGTAGCGAGCTGGCACCTGCTCGCCTTCGTCTTCGCTAATACGCCGCGAAAAGTTCACTTAAAGGTTCTGCCGACAACGTGAACGTCAAGCAACAAAGTTTGACAATCTTTGCTTGCCTTCGAGGCTAAACCTTTAGCTTTTTTTGTTCGGAAATCTTGTTCAAAATCGAAAGGGAAAATTTATCGATAATCTAAAACGGAAGAACTAAACAAGAAATAATACTTTACACAACTGCTGTCGTCTTTCCTCCCGTCCTCAGTTCTTAAAGTCCTTAATAGATATACGAGGTGACGGCAACGGCAACGATCGAAAACGGCAAAGAATAATAGCCTTAACTATTGAATACAAACGTTGTATGCTGTAATGTAGCGAGCTCATCACCTGCTCACAGTCGCCTTCACAAAAACGACTCGTGAAGCTCACTTTGGGAATTTTGTGGACAACATGAACGTCAAACAGTAACATTTGACAATCTTTGGTTGCCTTTGAGGCTTATCCTTTAATTTTTCTCTTGGGAAATCTTTTGCAAAGCAAAATGGAAAATTATCGATGATCTAAAACAGAAAAACTAAAGTAGATATAATATTTTTCACAACTACCGTCTTCATTTCTGCGGTCCTCGTTTCTTATATTTCCTGTTAGCACAGACTAGTACAAAGGATTGAATCCATGAACGACAGATTGGAATTCTAGCCTAACGGAGCCCTCATCCCCTCCCCCAAGCCCCAAGTGTGAAAAAGGTCGTGGTTATTATATTAGACATATATCCCCAGATAACAGTTCTTGAAAACAAAAATCACATTTGGTGATAGGTTAAAACGTTGATACTTTAAATCCATAGAAAAACAGGTCATAGTAAATTACTGTTTTTTCTTGTCGAGAAACAATTACTTACCATCCTTGCAGACTTTGCTTTTGTAGCACTTTGGAACTGTTTATATCAAGAAACATTCTCATGTTTGTTAGAACAATTATTTAGAACTGTACTTAAAATAAAATGCAAGATTAAATTTAAAAGCAAAAAGGAAAAATAATCAAAAGAAAAACAAATAAAAAAGTTAAAAACACTAAGCTTGAGAAAAACTCTTAGTGTTTACTCTTAAGTGGGTATTTATGTCTAATTATAATATAGATAGGACCCTACGCGCGCTATGATTGGTCGAAAATCTATGTTTTATCAGAGTATAAAACATAGAAAAAGCGTGTTTTATTGTTTTCGCCACCGGGATTCCTCTTGCCAACATTTTTGTTAGAGATTGCAGAAAACATTTTATTTGAAGACACTTATGACGGAGATCTCTGCAAAGCAGCAGAAAGTTTTGAAGACGAGAGTGATTTATCAAATAAACAAGAAGAAGCGAAACTATC
>JAOBAY020087315.1:0-10366 GCA_025331085.2 Zoanthus sociatus
AATGTCAAAATGCATGAAATTCACAACTTAAAAATTAACATTAAACCATATTTGATGGAATTCTTTAGGTTTAATAAAAGCAAAGCGTTATGTATCGCTTTGTGTATCAAAGTATCGCTCTCTCACACAATTATTAAAGATTTCTGTCACAAAAACACTGCCGCATCCCACATTATCGAATCTTTAAAAAAAAACCTTCGACTGCATTTTAGGGTGAAATTTGTGTATTGATTAAAAATAACTGGGGGTTTTCTTTAAAAGCACTTTTTTAGCCGCCACGTAAAATCAACTGAAATGCTGTAAACATAATTGCGAGCAAAAGTCTGTATATCTGTTTACAATTTTTATTTTCAAAAATCAAAGAGAAGTCTAAATCCAATTCATTATGTAGCTACTCTCCTACATTTTGGGTAGCATGATCTCAAATTATGGGAAATGTTCAGACTGATGTGAACACTTCCAATGAAACACAACATAAAAGAAAAACACGAAAAAGATTTCGCACAGTTCCTAGCATACACCACACAGACAACGCTACAACGTATTTATAGCAGTCAAGTGTACATTCAAAAAATACCTGAGAAGATGGTGAAGAAAATCCTTCCATTCTTCGTCGCTTAGATTCTATCAAAAAGACATAATGCAGTTAAAAAGGATTGTCCGTAGCAACACAGGAATTAGAAAACAAAAGCTAAAATAAAAATTGAGAGACTGATTTTTTGATAAATAATAATAATATAACAACAACAACAACAACAATAATAATAATAACAAAACTTGAGCAAAGCTGATATAGGTCATTATACAATTATCAATATAGAAAAATTAAACAATAAAACATATACAGCTAAATGCTTAACAAGCCTAGTGGCCCATGGAGCCAAAGCCTATCTCTGGTTTCTGTAGTGTTAAGCGGATGGGAGTCTTTGACCCCCTGGACGGGACATTAACCCATCGTAGGCTAGCTCCAAGCAAACGCTGGTACTCATTTACCTACCCCGGGAGGATGGAAAGCTGAGTTGGCTTAGGCGGAAAAGAAGGTCACACAAATACTTGAATCTCGGCCAACTGTCAGGATCAAACAGGGGACCTTCTGATTGGAAAGCAAAGATCTTATTAAATGTGCAACTACGTCCGTCCAATAAAATATGTTTTTTTCAAAACTATCGTAATCATTCCTTAATTCCAGTTGCTTCATGATCACTAGAATGCATCATTTGCTTCCTTTGTTTACCAAATACACGCCATGTGATCACCGGCTGAATAAAGTCTACTTGGACACAGTAGAATACTATAAGAAATTAGAAAGTATGCCCGAAATAACGCACGGTCTGATTGGCTCAGTACCGTGTCGTAAGACTGAATAGAAATCACAGGATGAAGTCACGTAACGTAAGAAAAGTTGTAAGGATGGAAATGGAGTTATTTCTAAAAGGAATAAAACAGTATCGCTTGTGTTTGTAGACAATAATATAAAACGCTACGAAGTGTAGCACATTCAAAAAGCAGAGAGAAAACTCAGCTGTGCTTCGTTTTCCCTCAACATTTATCTCGTGTTCTCCGACGTCATATAGTGTTTTCTATTATTGCCTGGAAACACGTGCGATACTGTTTTATTCCCTTGACATCAAATACGTCACGACAACAAAAAAAGCATACGTCAACATTAAAAATAATTTGGCGACTTCTTAAATGTGAGGCTGATTGAATCTTAAAACCAACTCCCACATATTAAAACAGTTGATCAGATTTAGCAACTAACCTCTTTCGTAATCGCCATCTCTCGAAGAATCGCTCACAGATGAAGAATCGTGTTTTGATTTGGCAGCTGGTTTTTCTTTTTCTCGATATTTGTCTTTTTCTTTCTGCCTTTCTAACTTGTCTTTCAGTTTTTCCTTCTCTTTCAATTTTTCCTTTCCTTTTTCTTTTTCTTTTTCTCTTTCCCTTTCTTTACTTTTACTGCGTGCTTTTTCAGTTTCTTTTTCCTTTTCTTTCTCTTTTGAACTGAATTTCTGATCAGATTTCTCGTGCTTATTTTTCTCCTTTTCTTTTTCCTTTAGTTTTTCCTTGTCTTTTTCCTTTTGCTTGTCGAGATCTTTCTCCTTAACACTCTTTTTATCTTCCTGTTTTGACCTGCTGCACAACAAAAGTAAAACAAAATGGATTGAATGTCAGAAGGACAACAAATGGAGAATATTCTACATACAGTATGACTAAACAAAATAAAATAATAGGTTTGCCAAGGTCGGACAGGAGGGGAGAGAAAAATTCAGCCACTAAAAATAAAAACTACAAAAAATAAAGATAAAACTCAAATCCCACATGGATTACGTAACCTACCAAATCTGGCTTCTTATGTATAAGCTTGAGAAAAAAAAGATTATTATCCGACTGCTAATGCAAAAGTGATTGAGTGATCCAGTGACATGAGGGCTCACTGTAACTCGTTTCTATGCCTGTGGCATTTTAGCATCTTTGCGGATAAACCGTAGGCCCTCGCAGACTTCTAATTACAAGGTGTGTCACTTGAAGGGTCTCCATCAACATTAGAATACCACAAATATTGGCTACCTGAATGTAGCGGGCATCGACAGCTGTTTTGCAATATTATGTATGCCTCATTCACACGACAGCACTAACTAGGAAAACTTCAATGACGCTGTTATTGAGAAATATTGGGAATCACAGCAATTAACACTTAAAAACTACCTGGCTTCACTTGATTTTCTGTTGCTGGAGTTTGCTGCTTCAGTCGCAGTCACAGTTGTTTCCGCCTTGAGGGTAGAAGTAACCTGACCTGTTGTCTTGACAACTCTGCCAGTGCTTGAGCTAGATGAAGAAATCTTTGCACTGCTCGTGTTCCCTGATCTGGTGGTAAAAATAAAATGATTTTCTCTGTCCTTTCTGTCTCTGGATTTGTAACTGCCGCCCGGTTAGCCTAGTTGGTAAGGCGTTGGTCTACCTGGTGGAAAACTCTGGTTCGATTCCATACTGGACCAACATTCAGGGTCTTAAAATAATTGAGAAGGTGCTGTCTTTGCTCTAACATCTGCACATGGTTGCACTATCAATTTGTTGGATAAGGATGTTAAACCATAGGCCCAGTTTCATGACCCTCTATCAGTGGACTTAAAACAACCCACAAGTATCTATCCTAAGTAGTAGGGTAGAGACCCCAATGTTGTATGGTCTGACTAATCTACTTAAAGCATTCTTAATATCTTATGTATGTGAGCCGCTGTAGTGGATGAACTAAGACTCAACTGTCGAGTTACTTTGTACTTGCTTGAAAAGTGCTTTTAAGCATTTACATGAATATAAATCTGACATATTATTATTATTATTATTATTATTATTCATTATTATTTTATTAGTTATTTTATAGTTACCAAATCAATTCAAATATCACTATACAAATATTTTACGGTATGAAATTACAAAACAGGTTTATAATGATAAACCTATGAATCTGGTCTTGAAATGCCTCCTCCTTCACGGTGCCTTTTTTTGCAAACTTCTTTGAGTGTTTTGTCCCGTATACATGTATGATTGGCCAATATCAAAAATACCATATCATATTCTTTGTTTGTCCACCAACAATTTTTCATAACCATTGATTTTATTTTTCTGGGGGCTTACAATGATCCCAAGAGAAACTGGAAACAATTCTTATGCAAAATTTTGGTTGGACAAACAAAAAGTATTACGGTATTCTTGATACTGGCTATCAGACATCAAATTGCAATTCCACATAAGCTGATGATGGTGTCAATTATTATGGTGATGACGGCGCAAACAGCAGCAGGGCTGTCAAAAAGATTTAGAGTGGCCAGAGATGCCGAAAAAGTAGAGGGAAGCCCAACAAAACATGAAACACATCTTCACCCGATCGTTGCCTCAATCATTCTCGTCTTGGTTTTCATTGAACTTCCCCATTTTAACCAAATTAAAACCTAGCAAAGTCCTGGTTTGCTTTCCTCCATCGCTGCCGGTCGCCATGACTTTCTCTTCTCTTCATGTATGAACTTGCATGACAACATTACTTGCAAGTCTACTAAATATTACAGTAATTTTCAATATTGGATCTGATGTAAAAAATATCTTAAATTCTCAATCATGACGAACACAATTTCATCCATTTTAAACTAAGGTATTTATTCCTTTCATTAATTCAAGTTCGTTTTATTGTCTACTGTTCAGTTCAGTATAAATTCTTTCAATGTCGTGCAGTTTCCATGCTGAAAAATTGAGCTACAAGCCTTCAGAGTAGTCAGCATATTTTTCAGAATAGATGGTGAAATGTGCCGCTTGCCAGCTTAGTTTGACAGCCTTGCAGTGGTGATGGTGGAAACAACAACACCAATGATCATAATGGTGGTGGTAATGACTGATAAAATCAGCTATAGACAGTCACAGGTATGAATAGGCATTTTGCAGCTGGAGGTCACGTGACCACAGCTACCTTAAGTCAACCAGCTATAATAAAATGATATCTAGAAATAAAAAGAGCAGGTTGACATCTTCAGTAAAATGGTAAAGTTTCAGCTATTGACTTCAAATATGTAAAAATGCCGAGCAACAGAAAATAGAATATTTCCTAAGAATTTGCTCTCCAGTACTATTTTCACATACATTTTTGAAGATCAATTTGTCATAGCTAATAAACTTACGGTAGGTGTGGTCATGTGACCTCTAACTGGAAAAGGCTTACACTGATGAAGACAGTTGTGGTGTCATACTTACTTAACAACTGAGCTTCGGCTCGGTGAATCTGAGTTCTGTTTGGGTGTGCTGGTGCCCGACACCTTAGAGCTCGATAATACTGCTGAACTCCGTCCCGTGTGCTTATCCTGTGAAGTGTCCCCCCTGGCTGTACTAGGACTAAAAATATATTTATAAAAAAAAAACATTTAAGCCTGGATGTGCTTTGGAATGATCTCAGAAACTAGTGATCTACGATCTTAAGATTTGTCAGAAAAACACTAAACATCATTTACTCGAAAGTTTTTACACCCAACTCTAGTTTAACAAAATCAAGGCTGAAAACTTTATTATCTGATGTTTTAAGTATTAGTTGTATAGCGGGAGGCAGGTTGGCGTGGTGGTCATCAGTCGCTCTATGACCCGAGATTGATTCTCAATCTGACTCTGACGGTTTGATCTCAATCTGACTCTGACGGTTTGTACTCAATCTGACTCTGCAAATTTGACTTGCACGCCAAGATCCGAGCCGTTGAACGATCAAACATTAGCCTCTGGCTAGAAGGAACTGGAAAACACTTTCTTCGCAACTGATGTTAAATAAAGTATTCATTAATTAACCATTGTACCCTGTATCACGTTTAAAACCAAAAAATATTCCCCCAATCAAAAAATCTGCAATTGGCAAATGTATTTTGTGATTGAAGTTTGTTGATGAAAACACGCACAGTAACGTACCTGGATGATTTTGATCTATCACCTTCTTTTTTGATGTTCACTGAAATGCAAACAAAGAAGATTGCACTTGTTAAAAGAAGTATTTACAAGTTTTGGTTGTGTATGCTTGAGAATTTCAGTAAAACAATCGTGCTTGAATGACTGACAGTTACAACTATATCTTGATAAACAGACACAATCAGACATTAATTGACAGTTATAATCACAGATTTATGAATGTGAATGAAAACAATTCATCATGTCCAAAGTTTCAAAACCATAAAAAATTAGAAATTCATTGACAGACAGCCACAAAAAGAAAAAGTGAAGCATTTTAAAATAAGAGACACATTATGCCTAACAGATGCTGCAAGTAAAACTGCATTTTTTTGTTGTCAATGAGTTCTCAATAGGGTTCTTTTACTTAAAAAAATATGCCCAAAGATAGCTACCAAGCATATTGTTGTTGAGATGTTGAATACAAAACTACTATTTATGTGCTATAGTAGAAATCCTTTCGTAATAAATGCTGGGAGGGTGGAGTGGGATAGAAACTACATTGCTCCTCTTGTTCCCCTTAATTACTGATTAGCAAAACTAATGATGACTGTTGTCTTTCACAAATCAAATAGATGAAGTCAAAATAAAAAAAGAAAAGATAAGTAATTGGCGTGCTAAGGGAAGAAAATCAAATCAATGAAAAAGTTAACAGACTTGTTGCTTTGGGTTTTGCCATCTCTTCACTCTTGATAGATCCTAGTAAAATAAAAAAAAAAAGAAATCTTCATTCTTGGTAAATCAAATTAAAAAAGGAAGAATAAAAACTCAACCATCACAGCAATCAATGACAGAAGTTTAACAATAAAATAAAACAACACAAAAACGGAAAACAGAGAATTAAATGTTTTCTGCCCGCGCTTAGCATTTTATTGCCTGATGATGATCATATTGATTAAAAACATTAGCTAAATAATTTTACAATTTATCTTTTGAAACTCAATAGTAAGATAAGTTTTTATGCATTTTACAAATATTGGTGAAGATGACTCAAAGTAAAACACGTTCCTAACTGTTTTTAATCCTGTATTTAACTATAAAAGGTGAAGTGAAGGTAAATATTGTTGTTCTTTTTGTAAAAATACGGATGGACACACTTACTTGCAGTGTCTGGATTTGACGAATTCATTGTTCCATTAGTCTGGGGTTCCTGTGCAACAAACAAAATCACCATAAAAATGATAGTCAGCAGAATATATGAAACCAGAAAAGTACCAATAGAATAGAGTATTTCAAAGCAAAACAGAAGTATATTCAAATGATAAAAAAAATCTGTACAATGAACCACAGAGCTTCACTATGTCATACAGCTAACTGCTTAACATTACAAAACTTCAAATTTTAATTTTTCTGACATTTTATTCTCAGTATTCAAGATCAATGTTCCTGGGTTCCAAGTACAACGGTAAAATGATGCCCTTGTTCTCTTTAGTTGCGTTTTATGGCATAAACTGACTAAGCTAAACACGATCTTATGTGTAATATATTAAATTCAGTAAGCACTTTAGAAATTTTGTGAGATCTTAAGTCTCTTGGGTTCTGATCTTGGGAGAGCTTAGCATTTCATTTTTTGAAAGCACATTGCTGTGGTATGTGGTTGGAATGATAAAAATCAAGTATTGATAACACATGCGTACTAGTAGCTAACTTGAAGTAATTATTACAGTAACTACGGCCACGTTGGTTACGGGCATTGCATAAGCCTAAATAAAAGCATCCATGGACATCTGTTTTGGTGTAATACATAGAATGCCTGGGCTTACCCCTGAAGGAACTAGCTGCCTTGGCTAGATCTCATAAGCTACTGTTTTGTGTCGTAGAATGCCAGGGCTTACCCTTTAACAGGCTAGCTGCCTTGGCAAGATCTTGTAAGCAGCTTTTTCGTACCATAAAATACCAGGTCTTACCCCTGAAGAAGCCTTAGCTAGATCTCGTAAGCTACTGTTTCGCATCATAGAACGCCAGGGCTTACCCTAAGTGGACTACTTGCCTTGGCTAGATCTTGCAAGTTGCTGTTTCGTGTCATAGAATGCCAGGGCTTACCCCTGAGTGAGTTTGCTACCTACCTGCTATTTCACGTTGTAGAACACCAAGGTGACCCCTGGGCGGGCTAGCTGCCTTTACTAGATCTCAGCTGTTGTGAGATTTCTAGACCTTATCGGTATGGCAGAGCTAGCAAAAAGGATTAGGTTCCAACCAAAATTAATATAACTCAAAATAAAAGTGTACTGCTTGTGAGATGCTACTATAATGATAAATGTCAAGTATAGATAACACAAGCTAACCTGAAGTTGCTAATGTGGACACTGAGGTCATGCAATGTAATTTATATTGAAACTAATATAAATTCAAATCCTTACAAGATTTAGCCTTTTGTTTAGGATGATTTAGAAAAAGCAGCTCTCGACCCATATGACAAACTTAGAACTACCTTACAGTGGCTTCCAATTCTGGAAATGACACAACAAAATTCTCAGACTTTACATGACTATATTCTTATTCTAGTTCTCTTCACTCTTAGAAATACGATAACAGAATCCCAAACTTTTAAGAAGCAAAACCTTATTCCACTGCTTTCAGTTAAGAAAATACTACCTCACAAAACCTGAAAGCTTTACGGGTCTAAGCGCCCTTTTCTAGTGCTTTTTATTACAAGAAATGCTAGAATATTTCATATTTTCCAGTATCCACAAGAACTCTATATTATAACTAAAGTTCTCTTTAAGCTTACACATCTGAAAATAGTCTCCCATTGCATGATATTAACTTGTCAAATAAGAAAATATTCTTACCGATTTCTCTTGTTTGATGTTTGCATCACCCTGACTTGAAGAACCACTGCTAGCTACTGATGGCTATGAACATGGCAACAGAAGAAGATTAAAAAATCAACAATGAAACATTTTCGCTGACTAGAGTGTAAATAGCATCTTTAACTTTGTGTAAAGGGTACAGACTTGTTAACAGCTCAACTTCAAGATAAAATTTGTTTAAACTAACTACAAACCTTGTTTGTTTTAACCAATCACAAATCAAACCAGAACATCTTAAAGTCAACAGTAATACTTAAAACAGCCAGTAATGGCAACAGCTGGAAATTACAACTTGTTGAATTAAAAAAAACTGTTCAACTGCTTTATCGAGTTAGTAAGGCAGGTATTTTAATGAACTCTAGGTTAAAACACTTTAAAATAGCTATCACAACGCTGATACTTTAAGCAGTAGCCCTTTGTTAAATGCTCTGAAATGTCCGTCTATTACTTTACTTATTATGATGACTAAACATTTCAACTAAGCACTGGAAAACAGACTGAACTGATGTTCGTACATGGTACTGAGGACCAATTAAGATCAATTCACCTTTTCCTTTAGATGAAAGTCCCCTTCCACAACCATGTCTCGCTTTTTGGCCTTCAGCTGGCCAGCATATCTGAAACATGATCGAGTATTTAAGTTCCTTTATTGTGAAAATAATAAAACTGATGATAACATAGATCAAATGTGTCTGTGAGTTACATAAAGTTTAGAAAAAACATGATTTCAAAGCCATCATCATTGTTGCCTTGTAATGATGATTAATTCTCTCGCTCAATGAAACTTTTTCTCTTCCTCCTTCTTTTTAAATGACTTTTAATACTGTTGATAGAATTATTCAAACGAGGTGAAATGCTAATATTTAAAAGACAACAAAGAAAAAGGAAATAAAATGTGTGCCTTTCTGCAACTGGTAAACATACGAAGTCAGCCCATCGCCTAGCAGATCTGCCTGATCTTACCAACCGATTCACCGTGTTAAAGAAGTACTCTAAGGAAAATTTTACATTGTTTAATTTACGAAATGCTATCCATAAAAGAAAGCCTTTGCTAAACTTCCAATCAGACTCTAGCAAAAAATTCTTATTAATCATGTCAACAACACAATTATCCTGAGATTTTCTACCATTACAATGTACTCTATGCTGAAAGTGTAACCACTCTTGAAAATGACGCTGGACAATGTTGAAACGTCAAGAAATTAAAATGGATCCCAACTTAATTGCATTAGTTTTTGTGTTACAAAATATGTCAAAAATATAAATTGTTTATTTTCTCAGGTTCTGTCGCCTACGACATCAGAGACAATGAATATATTCAAAGAGTGGTAGTGATTTTAATTAAAGTAAAGATAATGGTTGGGTGATAAGGTGAATATTGTTTAAAGATCATCGTGACAGTGATATTAGAGACTGTTGTGATGACGATGATAATGATAGCATTGATGAGTGGCATTGAAGATGATAATCTGGCATGAGGAGAGCATGGCTTGAGTCTTACCCCATGGCCAGAGCGTACAAATCATGTCTCTTGTCTTTTTCTTCTTCACATATCTTATCAACCCTTCTCTCTAGTGCTTGACCAAGATTCAAGACCCGCGGGTAATATGGAAGAATCTGAGTAAGAAAGAATATAAATTCATTTGTAAAATGAAATTTAAAGTATTGAATATTATTGTCCTTGTAGAGCAATTGATCTGCATTTGGATCAATGACAAGTGTAGATAGCACAAAAAAGCTAGTAGCTAACTTTACTCCTTAAATCAACCATAAAGAATGGTGAGCCTGAATGTTAGCAGCCATGGACAGCTGTTTCGGCCTTTCTAGGCCTCATTAGCATGGCATAGCTAGCAAACAGGCTCAGGTTCCCAAAATGAGCACAAGATGTAATGAAAGTGCAAGGCTTGTGTGATGTGCTTATAAAGATGAGCGTCAAGTATAGAGAGCACAGCAAAATACTTTCACTTTCAGATTTAGTCATTATCAAAAGTATCATGATACTCTTGCTTGTCAATCCAAAATGTTGCATAAGCATTGTTTCCAGTTTCTCTTGGGGTTACTGAAGTCCCAAGAGAAAC
>JAOBAY020087324.1:0-10366 GCA_025331085.2 Zoanthus sociatus
AACCTGCCGCTTGGTCAGCCGGCCGCTCGCGCGCAGCCCAACACCTCCACCTCCCACCTCCACCGCCGCCACTGTATTTGATAGTATAGTCTTATATATGTGAAGCTACAGTTATTAAAATTTTACTGAGTTGCAAGATAAAAATCAAACAAAGTTCCAGTTATTCGTTACACCGAAGCACTGACGTTTAAAGGTTACCGAAATGTAATATGATAAAATATGTTGTTAGCTGAATAACAGAAAATGTTTTTGAAAGTAAATTTTCAAACATTAATAATTCATCAAGTTTAAACCATGGTTTGGAACTGTGATCTTAATTAGAATATATTTTTACAATTTTATTTCTTCATTAGCTCCTTAGTTTTAGTTTCGATTGACAAGATACAGGAATACTCGGGACAGTACTTCATCACATTTTCAAACACTTCGAATTTTGTCAAAAATACTTCGCGTCATATGTTCAAATCTCTTCTTGGTGTTTGGAAATGTGATGAAACACCGTCTATATCGTGTTTATTTTATTTTATTTTTTTTAAAATATTTTATTTTATTAGTTTTGCCTGATAATAAATAAATACGAAAAAAAAACACAAAAAATGTCAGGCGGGGTTGCCACAACAGCAGATGCCAATTACTGTGATCCCCGATTAAAAGGAAAAACGAAATGTA
Organism: Zoanthus sociatus; assembly: GCA_025331085.2. Lineage (NCBI taxonomy): Eukaryota > Metazoa > Cnidaria > Anthozoa > Zoantharia > Zoanthidae > Zoanthus > Zoanthus sociatus. The sequence goes on from JAOBAY020087324.1 coordinate 670, forward strand.
ATGTTTGATACATTTACTTCTCCTTACTCTTACCACGGCATCCCAATTTATTGTGTTTGCTATTATTTCTAAATGCGGGTTATTTTTTCATTGTGTTTTTATTTTAAAAAGCCTCCCTAGGCACATCCGTAAATAGTTGTCTATTATTACAGCAGAAACCGTTATATTATTTGGATACGCGACGAATCTGTAACGTCTCACTCCGGGATGCATTTACCTGCTTATACATTTGATGGCGCCAATAAACGAGTCATTAACGTTTGTAATCGCTTGTATTGTCTAAACTCTTTACGAATCCGTGTACTGTTAAATACGCAAAAACGGAAACAATTGTGCTAGTGTAAACAGGGTCTAGAACCATGTGAAAAACGCGTATTCATAGAAATGAATCTCTAACCGCCTATAAAGGGAATGTTAGCTTGACTTTAACGCAATATATTTGGCAATTTTAAATATCCATAAAATTGAAGTATATAATGATTCAGACAGTTGTCAATGATGTTTGTAATTATACTCCAATGTCGCAATGTCAATCCCACAGTAATTCAGAACACCAATCCTTCTGTTGAAAACTCTAATCCCTATAAACAGTCCGATGTTACTATTCCAGAGGACCTTGCCATTTTTGAATCTGAAATGTCTGTTCCAAGCAAAGGCCATTGAATTTCATTGCTTTTCAGCTAATAGGAATTTCCAGTTCTACGCGTAAGGCAAAAAAATGGTTTTAGCATGCAAAATGTAAAGCACTTTTGGCAGGCCGTACCAATCTTACTTAACCCATGCCTCAGTGGCTAAGCTCGAGTGCGGGCAATCACGGCTCAGATTGCGTCAAAAACGCAGCTTGTTCACTCTGAAGCTTTACAACATTGAGTTTCAGTTGCGCAGCTGTGCTATCGTTAATTATTCTGTTTTGGTTTCGGTCTATCGATTAGGGGTTAATAGTTTTCAAATGACATGCCCGAGATTAACATCCAGCTGTATATAGTATGCCTTCACTGTCAGATTTTACTAAGCTCTGTTGAGTTGAGAAGCTGAACTACATGATTCATTAATATAGACCAGGCCAACTTATTTTGTTGTTTTGCGAACATTTTGGTTCGTAAGGCATCGAATTGAATTGGTCTGGTTCTATATGTAAATATTTAATCTTAACTATCGGTGTCCAACCTAGACAAGCCCTTATGGTTTTTTTTGGTCACCCTGTACCCTACGCAGTTTATTAAGTTACTTTTAAGATATTTGTATATTTATAATAATGGGTCAAATAAAATTGTTATTGTTGTTGTTTCTTGCATGTATAATCAGTTATAGGTCTACACTCTTTTTTTATAAGAATGTACTTATTAGCATATTGAGGCTGAAACTGGCCAAATTTTAAGAATATTTTAAGAGTAATGCTGAGGCTTAGATTTGGTTAAGACTTAAGAATATAATTTTGCATGTTTGAAAAAAAGTTTTACTGATTACATGTATTGCAATTGCACTCTAATCCCAAATGGCAAAGTCATAAAAAGATACATTACCATTGAAGCTCTTCGATATCAGAGTAATTCAGTTTAAAACGAAAATATCCGTTGTCATTAATATTCCCGAAATTAAAAATATTCGTAAGAATATTTTCAGCCTAGAATTGGCCAAAAACTAGGAATATCCAGCCTCGGTCTGAAAAACAATATTCTTATAAAAAAAGGAGTGTATTGCATTTGACGCGCTAAAGGTTTATAACACAGCCTTCCCTTGTTCATTGTGTTTCTCCGCTTGTCACTTTTAAACGTGATAATGAAAAACGAATTTATGAGAAGACATAAAATTATATTTACAGGGAACAATCTTTAGAGAAAGCTATGTTACAGTGCATCAAGTTATACAATCATTCAGAGGTATACGATTGCGATGTGCCTTCAATATAATATATTCGCCAAATTGCCAAATAAGACGTTAACAAAGTTTTCGCAACAGCTTTTTTAAGGCATTTAAAAATATTGGCTATATAGTTTTTACTTTTAGTGATTTTATTTTTAGAAACAAAGGTCTAAAGTCCCTATGTCGCTTTTTATTTATCTTTTAGACTAAAAGTATTGTCATTTATGAACTCAGAATTCGAAAAACCAAAGAAAATTTGCGCATCTAAGAATGTTTTTTTTTTATGATCAAAAAAGGTCAGGCTCTCAACTTTTGACCGAGCAACCGGGAACTGGTAAACTGTGACGTAACAGTGTTAAATTGTCCTTAATTCGCCATTTTGTAGAGTATTGCAGAGAAAATTGTGACAAACAGGGCAGGTTTTTGCAGGAGCAATGCGGAAGTTTGAAACCTATAAGCAACATTGAAAACCATATAATGAATTCTTAAATACAACGTCATCTGCCTGAGCAGAATTCAAAATTCTTTTTAACGTTGTTTATGTGTGGTTTTGTTAAGTAATGCGCCCTCTATTTTATTTTAAAGTTGCCTGCGGTGTGGCAAAATTAAATGAACATTGTGTTGTTCTGTTGTGTGGTGTCTGCTCCTTATATCAGTTGTTTTTTTACCGTTTCATCTGTTGGTTTTCCTTACTTCTTTACCAACATTGTTCAGTTACTGTGCTCACTTAGTGTATGGCTCCATCTGAATTGTTCTTCCATTGGTACAGGATTTAATGAAGCCGAAATCAAGTTTAATTTACAATGCAATTTTGGTACCCTGCTGATAAAAAAAAATATGTTTTGCTATTTATTTTCAGCAACATTCTAGTTAAGTCTGTTCAGATATCCTTTTTTAGACCTAGGCATTTAATAGTGTAAAAAATATCTATTAAAGTAAAACAGTGTAAAGCATGCTAATTACAATTAAGTTTTATTTTAAGCCATTACAAAAATAATTTTAATTTCTTACAACAGAGTTCACGTGATGTTTTATATGAAACTTTTTCCTAAAGACGTGCAAAGTTTTTTTGATTGAAAGAGAGCTAGAGTTTTCGCAGATATCAATGACCAAGAGCAAGGAAGATTTGGTGATAACACCGTAGTTCGATTTTGATAGATCAAGGGTATAATACTTTTAAAAGACGATGTATGTGTTGTGGCTCAATCTTTTTTTTTTGGTTCAAATTTTTTTTTAAACCAGGTAATTTTTTTTCAAACCAGTTTGTTTTTTTCAAGGGCGGACGTGGTTGGCGCAATTGGTAAGATTTCTACTTTCCAACCACAAGGTCCCCAGTTCGATCCCGACAGTTTGCCGCGATTTGCATATCTGTGTGACCTTCTCGGATAAGGACCGATCTCTCTGTCGGGGGATTTAAAAGAACCCACACGTACATTTGCCGCAAAGGGTAGGGTTGTGATTCCGGTGTTGTAGTCTGTTTCTTCCAAAGCCCCGATGGGAGAACCTGTATATCTATCATATCATATCATATATCATATTATATCATATCATATCATATATCATATCTTAGTATTAACTTAGCAGGTGAATAGCACTTTCCGCGCGCTCTGATTGGTTCATCAAACACCGGATATCCTGCGCTTTTCACCTCGGTCACGCAACCGTGGAAAAAATGGTTACGCGCGCTTCTCGTTTTGCTCCAGTTTCTGAAGATTAACGAGAAAGGCACTCCTTTAAACACAAAAACGGCAACAAAAAGTCGCATTTTAGTGTTCCATTTCAAGTTTTTTGTTCGCTTAAATCAACAGCACCGCAGTTTCAATTGTTTACTAAATTTACGATATTTGTCTGTTTACAAACGTTTCTATTCATGCGAGGCCATGTAAACACAAAGAAAAATACAAAGTTTAACTAAATTTTGGAGCATGATTTTAGCAACAAAATGAGTTTGTATAACCGCTATCGAGGAAATGCCTTCAACAGAATTTAACAAGAGCCTCGAAAAATCTTACGTGTCGGCAAGAAACAAAATGGCCGACATTATTACAAGAAATTTCTCACCTCCATTCGTGCAGCACCATTTAAGAAATCTGCCCCACAACAGGCCTTTTTTCATTGTTAGCAACAGTTTGTTCTCTGGTGCCAATAAAACTTTAAAGAACCTTCTCAAAACTCTGTCGAAGATCGGTAAAATTGCTCCAAATGTTCACCAAAGTCCGCTTACAAAGGATACATTAATTGAAAAACAGTTTTGAAGAAGAGGAGCTCGTAAATTACGACGGTAGAAATCCAATTTTGTTGAAGAATCTGGCCACAATCTAACAGATAGTGACAGGGCTGTGATTGAACCACAACCAGCTGCTTTTAATCGTGTAGGAACGGTTCGTCCAGTGGCGTTAAACTCCAACTCTTCGGAATCCAAGATGGCCAGCACCTGATGTTGAATGGACTCATTCCCGGCCGCACTATAAACAACTGCAATTTTTAATTCAACATAAACCTTCCAAGTTCAAGCGATTACCTGGATATTTTGTTTTTCCAGTGATTTCCTTATTGATCAATGAAAAATTTTTGCAATTCAATGTGAGTTTTACAGAGTTTAGTCATGTGATCATCACTTCGCGCGTTACGGAAGACTGGTTTTGAAACTTGTTTTTGCCCAAATTTTTAAGACTTTTTTTAAAAAAAGTGCTATTCTCCTGCTAGGTTAATACTAAAACAATTGTCCCCCTCAGTGTCGGTGCCTAGCGAAAGATATTTACTTCGCCGCTTCGCGGCTCGGTGAATATCCATCACTAGTCACCTCCACTTCTGGGGATAATTGCTAAATATCATATCATATCATATCATATCATATCATACCTTCTTTTCCGCCTAAGCCAACTCAGCTTTCCATCCTTCCGGGGTAGGTAAACGAGTACCAGCGGCTAAGAGCTAAGCTGAGATGGATTAGTGTCCCGTCCAGGGAGAGTCAAAGACCCTCATCTGCTTAACATTACAAAAGCCGGAGATAAGCGCCGGCTCCATGGGCCGCTAGGCTCGTAAAGGATTTAGCTTGTGTTTTTATGCCAGTTAATTTTTCTCATATCAGCGTATAGGTTATGTCAAATCATAGAGTTGAGTAGGATGGTTTGTGCCTTCTAAAGTTTTTGATAGATATCTGAACAGACATAACTATAATGCTGCTGAAAAAAAAAATAATGGCAAAACAGTTACTGTTCATCAGAAGGATGCCTAACTTGTGTGCAATTTTACAATCGATTTCGGCTCCATGAATTAATTAATTAAGAGAAATAAACTTTTGTTAGGTATCTATATTTATGAGATCTAAATTTTAATCGAAAATTAACACTTTCTTTATGATTCCTTAGAAACTAAAAAGGTACCAAGGGCTATTCTTCACAAAAACATCGGTGCGGCAATTAGACTTGAATGCAGAGTTGAGCCTTGGCTTCGAGTTAAATGGAAGAAAAGCGGTAAACGGCTCCGGTTTAAGAGCCATCCTCACGTACAGAAAATAAGAACTATTGTCCAACCGTGGTCGAACTCCTCGAGTTCAATTCTCTTTAATGCTGGCCTGAAAGACTCTGGCGAATATGAGTGCTTAGTTAGCATCAAAGGAGCTTGGAAGAAAAAGAAGAAATGGTCTTTGAGGATCAGTAAGTAATTTTGTTACAATTTTTTTATAAAATTTTGGCATGGACATGGATCTTGATTAAGTTTTTGACGACTTCAGCCTTCAATAGTTCTTAAAATATTCTAACCTGATATCATCGTCATCTCATTTCTCCTTATGTGGAGATTGAGGCCCGACACGTTTGCCTCCTCGCCGCTCTGTCCTGTGCTGCTTGATGTGGCTCTTTCCAACTTCTACAACCAAATGTCTTCATTTTTCTCTCAGCTGTTCGCTTCCAGGTCTCCTTTGGCATACCCCTCTTCCTCCTTCTCTAGGGATACCAAGTTAGTGCTCGTCTTACATGGCTGTGATGGTTCTCTCCTTAATATATGACCAATAAAACTCACAGGTTTAGTATTAGTAACCTGATATAATTATTAGAAAATTATAAATTAAGAGAAATAAATTTTTGTTAGGTACCTATATTTATTAGATCTAAATTTTAATTGTTTGTCATAGTTACAATCTTACAACTTTACTATTTAGCTGACTTACAAATCCTGCATGTTGATTGGCTACTAAATTCGGAGTATCTTTTTTCAGTATAGTTTTCTCGAAACCATAAGTTCTTTCCCATGCAAATAAACATATTTTCATTAAAATTAGAGTAATTCTTAACTTATTGATTCAATTAAGAAATAAAACCTGATCCATGCCTTTATACTCTTGTGAAAGCCTCGTAAAAAAAGAATTATCGGGCAGGTGAAAACCCTCGATTCACATATCTGCTCTTAAGCCTTCCCAAACGTTTGCTTTGTTTTTTACCATGCTATTAACGCATGGTGAACACGTTCATTTTTTCTTTAGAATTCCTATTTTCCGACTTTAACCCTAGAAGCCTCGAAAAGCGGGTAATTGACACCCACCTTCCACTGTTTGTAGCTTGGCCGATTACCAAAAGCTTTGTTACAACTATATTTGCATATCTTTTGACACGAAGCGCTTACGTATTCCTACATTTCTTTCATTAAACTGAAACTGTAAAACTAATACAGTTAGCTAACGGTATATTTTTTCTTTATATTTAATAATTGCAAATTATTAATTGCAAAAAAGTGGTCCTGAAATAATAATAATTGTTTTTGTTATTGTTGTAACTTATCATAACTTGGAGACAAAGCCAACCATATTGCGTTCGTTATTTTCGTGCTTCATAGCGCTATGAAAACACAGTTGTAAACCAATCAAAACGCACGTACTATCTAAATTTTCATATACAAGTTTTTGGAGGTAAATATTGTCTCATATCTAGTATTTCTAAACCAATGAAATTGCGCGTAGCAGAACTGGTATTTACTAAAGATTGATATAAAGTGACTAAAACTGAAATTAAAAACAAAAGTTTATATTTGTTGATGTGCTTTGGTACTGTCTTCACAAAATCTCAGTGGAGAAAAATGAATAAAACACCGGAGTAACAAAAACAATCATGTTTTTTTTTCACTTGTAATGTCAATTATGAAGCTACTGTTGCATGCACATGGAGACCAAACAGATACTAAGCGATTGCACTTGAAAGAAAAAAGAACCTGATCATATTTGCCAAATGTCATGTCAATCAGATGAGTTTTGTTGAAAGTTGAGGTGGAAGGTATGACTTATCCCCTTCCCCCCTCTTCCTTGAGTGTTCGTTTAGCTGCCTCTATGGTTAACAAAGAAAATGACGGCATACGAAGCGCGTATGTGTAGTTTTATTTCTTTTGAGAAACTGTAAATTCTCACAACTTGGTGACAGCAAATAATATCGCGCAGACACGTCATGTTTGTCCTTTATAGCACCATAAATCACACTTGTTGACTAATAAAAACCAACATACTATCCCAAATACATTAAAACCTTGTTTGAGCAGTTAAGTGATACTAAGAGAATTAGATCTCCGAGCTTCGTGTAATTAGCGCAAATATAAATAGCTTATTCTGCATTCAACATCACGCTGGGCTGTGGACAGGCACAGTCTATAATAATTGTAGAGAATTAATTATGAATTTACGCGCTGTTTACCTATAGCTGTTAAAGATTAAAACTGTCATTGTCAATTAAAGTCGTAAAAATCTTCGAGTCAACAAAGTTGACTGTAAAAACTCTTTTTTAAAACAAATAATTGAATTAGTGTTAAGTATAAATCAGCGATAATCTTCAGCGAGTCAGGGATGTAGCGAGCAAACGGTGCATGATAAGAAAAGCTTGTGCTTAATGGCTTAAGAGGTACATACGTCCCTGCGAGTTCATTTTCTGCCTTTTAAATCATCTTAGCTTGTTCTTGTCATTCTCAGATGCTATCAAAACCTTGGTTGCTACCCAAGAGTTTGTCAATGAAAGTTTTGGCTGGATAATAACTGCGTCTTGGATTCGGCATCATAAAAGTGATGATGACCTTGATGCGGTTAAGGCGTTTGTGGTTCATTGGCAACAGCACTCAGAGTTGGGAAACTCTACTGATCGTATTAGAGTTAATGTAAGTATTGGTATACAAATTTGGGGATTTTAGTTTAGCAATGCTGTTGCCTTTAACAAGCTATAGCAAAATCCCTACAAACATTTATGGAATCTAAAGTCTGCATTGTCATTACTATAACCATAAAATATTAATCACCATATGACCACCATTCCGTCATTACCTTTATCTGTCATCATCACCGGCAGCATGATTATCACCTGTCATCATCATCATTAAACAACACCAGCGTTATCATCATCATCATCATCATCATCATCATTGTCATTACCAATAATTAGATTATTCATCCTCATCAATCAACATCATCATTATCATGATTATGATCATTATCAATCGCCACTAATCAATATCACTAATTAGTACCAACCATTATTCCCAACCGTTATCATAATCAACTACCATCAATAATCATAATCAACTAAGAACATTAACCATTACAACTGTAATCATTATCATTATCATCAATCATCATCATACACCAATTTTCATCATCAACCTCGTCTTCATTGTCGCCTTTATCATCATCATCATCATAAGTTAATATTATTATTACCTATTATAATTCGCCGTAATAAAAAAGATGGCGACACGCAATGCATTGTGGTTAAATGTACTGAAGTATGACAAAAATTGTAAACAAACATGGCTATTTGTCAGCCGTGATTTTCGCCGTGCGCTTGACAAAAATATGCCTTTTAAGTGTGCAGTTGGCGGGTGTAGTCACCGAAGTTGGAAGCATAAAACCCTCAGATTTCACTTGTTCCCTAAGGATGAAAAACTGAAGAAAAAATGGATCAGTGCAGTTAGTTTGCGTCGAAATAATTACAAGTGGAAAGCAAGCGATCGAGTGTGCAGTGCCCATTTTCCAGGAGGCCACAAGTATGGAAAGAACATTATTCCCTCTATTTTTCCCAGAAGAGATTTAAGAACTGGTGAAATTGTGTGGCCGATAAACATTTCTAACTTACTTAAAGAAGATGTGTGTCGTAGCAAAGAAAAGAACGTAGAGACGCAGTTTCGTGACGCGATAGGTATCGAACCCGAAACTGAAAATAATGAACCACAAAAGCTTGTAGCTGATGGGAAGACGCTACAAAGTAACAGTACACGAATCCCTGTGAAAGAGAGCTTAGAATTGACAAAGAGAGAACATAGTACATGTACATGTAAAAAACAAGTTGACGATTTGCTAGAACGTATAAAGGCCTTAGAAAGACAGAGAGAAATTGAGCGCTTCGGAGTGAAGAGGTTTCTGTTCTCAGATTCTGACATCCGTTTTTACACAGGTTTGACAGACTACAAGACATTTCTTGCGTTATATACCTTCCTAAAACCAAGAGCAGGTTATCAGCTTAATTATTACAATGGTTATACAAATGCACAAAAACATCCATCATATGTCGTATCGAGAGGAAGACCTCGTAATCTGGATCCCATTGATGAATTTTTTTTGACCATGAACAGACTGCGTCTGGGCTTACTCGAAAAGGACCTTGCTGACAGATTCCACATCACACAACCTGAAGTGTCGCAGATTTTCTCAACTTGGATCGACCGAATGCATGATTGCTTGGGACAGCTGAGTTTAATAGCAGACCGCAATACGTTACAAAAGTATTTATCCAAGTGTTTCAAGCCAGACCATGAAGATGTTTATCTGATAATTGACTGCACAGAGCTATTTATTGAGAAGCCCTCG
>JAOBAY020087334.1:0-10366 GCA_025331085.2 Zoanthus sociatus
ATTGTGTGATTTTTTGTGTATTTTTACCTATTTGTTAGATTTGTTTTTATTTGTTTGTATTATATTATTAGTTTTTTCGGGAACCCGTTATTGGAGCTGCGCTCTGTGGGTTAATCCCTGCCTCCGTTGGCAAATCATGGAAATAAAATGAAGTTAAAAAAAATAAAATTGTTGTACTTACCGTTTCCTTGTCTGATTGTTTTGCTCTTGTAACTTCATCATGGACTGCTGGATCATCTTGCATTGATTGCAAAAACAAAGGTATATATGTTAATGTTGACGTCAAACTCTTACGCTGCTACAAATTGTTGGAAAAACTCTTTTATAAAAATACATTAGTGGTTCATTTTATCACATGTGGACTACACATGGAATGAGTGATATTTTTGCTATAAAACATTGGCTGGGATATGTGTGACCTATTCAACTTTATGATCACATGCTATAAACGTACATTCCTACACGGCTATCTTTTCTGAAACTAAAACTGAAAGAACTTTCTAAAACAACTCTGTTTGATCATTATCTAGAACAACAAAATTAAGACGTTCTTGCTTTGAATCACAGATAGCCCAACTAGTATACTTCAGTCCCTATTTTATATTCAAGCCTCATCCCTATTCTATTTTATTTGACTCGTCATTGTATTTTTGTCAAAATACATAACGAGGCCTATAGGAAATGGTGTTATAAAGTTTTATTTCTACAGCTTATTGTTTTTCTGTTTCTATATTAATGTTAGCATTTTTTTGTTTTCTTGCATACTTTCCTTGAAAAATTCAACTTGACCTTTGTTTATGAACATAAAAAAGTCTTGCAGTGTTTCATGGAAGTCGACAACTAAACTTATCATTCTCGGTCCCAAGCTTTTTTCCTATGTGGTACCGGTGGATGGGGAAAACAATGGGAACGAGATTGATGCGTTAAGTTGCTGAATGCATTTTACATTTTATGGTATTAGCTTCACGTAGCAGTGATATTAGCTTCACGTAGTAGACCAGCAGTGATAGTTCTAACATTATAAACAAATTTACGGAATAGTAATTAGAAAAACGAATATGAATTATAATAAGTAATATAATTTGTATAACCTACCAGAATATCGTCTGTAATTCCGTTTCATTTCACTATAAGTGCAAAAAAAATGCAAATCAGTTATCAAGAAAACTACTCATTCAGTTGATGCACGTAAAACAATAAAAAAAATGAATACAATATTCTATGACACTATATACTGGGACTTGAAATGAACTGTCCAGATCTCCATAATATATATAGAGATATTACACAGTAGCGTGAATAATGATGAAGTTTATTTTCGAGTAATAGAAATATTTCACAAGTGAGCGCAGCGAACAAGTGCATGAAATCTTTTTTCCACGAGAAGATAAAATTCTAATGTTCAAGCTAACGTGTCATTTTCTTTTTATTATATAGATATCAGTGCTTCGAAAATTAGAATAAAAAAATAGACGAAAATGATTTTAACACATTATACTATCGTAATGACTGATCGCCTCCCAAACAGATCTCCTTCGCTTTAGTCTGAATTTCCTAATCTGGGTTCTGAATTACTTTGGCTGAATTCTGAATTGCCTTGGCAGGATGTTGGATATTGAAATGTAGATTCTATTGATTGGATCCCGAATTTCGTGTGGCATCCATATTTCCTAGATGGGTTTGGAGCATTGAAACATTCTTGATAGTGTTTCGTGTTAAATAACTGAATGAATGAATCATATAATCATGTTTTCAGCTATATACAAGTTTTTTTTTTTTATCAGAACAACTTTATAAGAACAATGAGGCTCAGATTGGCCGAAAACTAAGAACAATTTAAGAACAAGCTCAGGATGAGGCTGAAAAAAGTGAAAATGTTTCTAGTTAAAACTTTATCCTGAACCTTGTAATTTACGTTCAAAAGCTCTATACTAAATAGGTCAAAGTTTTCGCGCACGCTGCTGGCATTATTTTTATTGTTAACTCCTGTAACGAGGGATAGCGAAAATGTTCAACTCACCTATTTTCTCTGTGACGGTTTATCAGTACCACTAACACGATGCATAGTACAACAAGTACGATAATGCCAAGAACACCAAGTCCAAAAGCAATTGGTACGATGCCATCCGCGTCACTTTCACGTTTTCCAAAGTCGAAGTTTATAGTCTAAACAAAAACGGAAATTAAGTTAAACATATTTTAAGCTATTCAGTTGTATAATCATTTATTTTAATAAGTCAGCTTAATTTATGGCATTAAAAATAAAACCTGTAAGATTATATTTATTGTTTTTTAACCTTTCTGATCTTTAAATTAACAATTTTTTGAAATTAAAAAAATATAGTCACATGATCATACTTTTTTATAAACAGAAAATAGTATCTCTAACATCCTAAACGAAAGATCTGTTTTAATTTTCTGAGCATCTCAATGCCTAGATTTGAGGAAAGCAGTCATTAAGTGTTTTGTAATTTGCATTAACAAAATAAACCACAATTATCAAATTTTCCCGCTCTCAAACCTTACGGGCGACAGCAATGTTTACTGATTGATCAAAAAATTTCTAGATGTTGACCAATTGGGAAACATTTAATTTGAAGTCATCCACGTGATACCGATTTACCCATTGAAAGCGCGTATTCCAGTCAAAAATGCACTAGCTCGGTTCTTTTAAGTCCCTCGCTCGACAGAGAAATCGAGAGACTGGGCCTACGGCTTAACGTCCTTATCCGAGAAGACGCGAAAGTCTAACCATTTGCAGTTGTTAGAGCAAAGGCAGCACTTTCTTCTCAATTATTTTAAGACCCTGAGTGGTGGTCCGGCCGGGAATCGAACCCGGGCCTCCCGCACAGCAGACTGGCGCCTTACCAATTGGGCTAACTAGGCTGCGAAAAATGATCCCGGTGTTGCTGTCTGTTTCTTCAACTACGAAAGGGCACTTCTTATTGGCTGCCAAATTGCGCCATAACATGTGAGCCGCTCAAACGGACTTTCTAAGACCCTTAACTGTTCAAACCTGTATTTATATGTAAAGCGCTTAGAGCTCTAGGATAAACGCTATATAAATATTGTATTATTATTTTTATTATTAGCTATACAACAATGTGATTATGAGTAGAGAGGTGTTAACACTGAATTGTCATGACGCCAATAAATAAACTAGCTAGGTGGTTCACGCTGACCTACAATCCCCTGCATCCATATCGTTCATATTGTGTTTGACTGTGCAGTGTAGCAAAAGGAGGCATTTCAATTGCCATTACTGAAACTAGGAAATTCTAAACAATGCTTACCGTTGGTTCTACTTTTATTCCAACTCCCGTTTTTGTAGTTGAATTAGAAGCAATTCCATTGGCTGTTGTTATATTTGCTGTACTTGCAGTTGTTCTCAACTGGGACTCAACTTTAACTGGACCTAATGTTTTCATTAAATGTTGTATAATTTCTTAATTAATTTAAATTGTTTTCCATTTTTAATAACTTCTCAATATTTTTTAGTTGTTATAATAATTGTCTTATAATTTTGTTTAGCTAGGTGTTGAAGTAGGAGTGGTCGTTCCGACACGCTTCCCTTTAGCCTGGTTTTCATATAACCGTACGCATCTTGCCAAACCGTCGGCATTGCTGGGACATACTATAGTGCACCTGGAGTAAGTGCAATATAATGATATCCCAGACTGCACTGGTTACAGATACACGCACTTGCTGGCAACTCAATTTGATGTTGAAATTATTTTTAATACACTCGGTTTTGCATCGTGCATAATGAAACTTCTTGTTTATTGTGCCACCCGCGCGTACATGTGTAAACAAACCATGCACTCACTTCCGTATCTAACCCTTAATTAAACGGTGTTAAGGGTAAAAAAATGTCAATTAAACCGAACTTAAAGCTATTAAATTATCAAACTCTAAAAGCCGAAGAGATGCAGTGACGATTGAAAGTTAAAACAAGACTAACCACACAATAACATCAACTACTTACGTCAGAGTTAAGACTCTTGCTGACGATAATAGATAAACTAAAAGGTGTTCAGTTAAAAAGTCCACACGACGTATGAAAACTTTAACAAAGTACTATATTTCGGTCAGCCAAACAAGCTTTGTTCAGGTGTGAAATTCAAATTGATGTACAACAGTTTAAGTGTAACGGTTATGACGATTTGAAGCATGTTAAAGACGTTACTGAAGAAAACTGAAAAAGAGACGTTGTATCTAGTTTGAAGCAAATCTGATTCACTTTGGTTTTGGATCTGTTACCTGAATAAAAAATTAGCTAGTCGAAGATAACTCTCTGTTCATAAATATAAAACATAAATAGAAGGCGAATTTTCTCTTACATTCAAATTTTCCGTGAAGTTTGAACAAAAGACAAGGTTTTGTAAATCCTGCGGGAGAACCCTGAGGAACACATGTGATTGCAATTCTGATGATTCTTCCGTCCACGTTAGGGGAATTCGGAGTTTTTCTAACCTGTTTGGAACAAGACAAAACCTTTTTAATAAAGACATTCTAAGATGTTAACGGAAGCTTTACTAATAATTATTTAGATGATTAATTTTTCAGCAAACAGGGGCCAACAGGAGTAAGGTTAGAGTTGTCCACTTTCAACTTCAGATTATATATATATTGCACACATACAAGTTTAATAAGTTGTAATACACAGGAATGGTCAAACACTGTAGAAACCTTTAAAGAGTTTGAATGAACGAAAAATGCACAAAGATGTTAAAAATCATTTGGATAGTAAGTGGGTTTTGATTGGTGTACAAGTGTGTTTTTATAGCGCATGAAACATAAAACTGACGTGATCAATAATATGGTTGTCTCCAAGTTGTGCAACGTTACAGTACTCGCTTCGTATATCGTCTTTCAGTATTTACCATGCAACCGATATCCATTTTTGTGGACTCTGATTGGCCCCCGTAACTCGCGATATCCAAGACTGTTAGTTGATTTTGAGGCGGAAGTCAAAATAACAAGAAGTGTGCGTGCTAAAAATAAAAACAATATTTTTTATGTTATATTGTTTCTTTGAAAATAAAATGCATTTTTATCTCCTTATTTTGGTAAATATAAAAAACAACTATCCCCCTCAGGGTCGATGCCTAGCGCTAGATATATACCTTCCCTTTGGGGTATAGTTGTTAATTGGCTTAATTATGAAAAAATTATACATGTTGTCCATATCTGTGCGTCCACATCCTGTTTAAAACCTCAAAAAAGTTTGTGAGAATTCCCGAGACCCTCGACTTTGTCTCGGAGAACATGTTTTATTTTTTGAAAATACTACGGGCAGGAAGAATGGGAAGAATAAATTTAATATCAAAAAAGGTGTAAGTTACCATTATTAAGAATTCGCCGCTTTGTTTCAATATTTCAAATCTACTGTTTCTGGTTGAACTAATGGGTGCCCACGTGCCATCACATTGGAGAAATTTCGAAGATGTTACATCCATTTTACAGTCGTCCCCACTTGAAATGTGCTGCAATTGGTCTGCGAAATTCTCTCCTTGAAATATTGGTATGTTACTATCTGGTGTTTGTTGTAAGACAAATATTCCACATCCTAAAGTTGAAGAGTAGGTCTGTCAGCCTGTTTTCTTTTTTAAGTGATTTTATATTATATTTCACCATGCAATTATCATTATTATTATCCTCATCATCATCCTCATCCTCTTTCTCATTCTCATTCTCATTCCTATCCTCATCCTCATCCTCATCCTCCTCTTCATTTCTATTGTCTTCATCTTCATCCTCATCCTCACCCTCAACAACATCCTCATCCTCATCAACAACATCATCAACATCATCATCATCACCATCACCTTTATCCTCATAATTTTCATCTTCATCCTCATTATCATCCTCAACATCATCCTCATCATCAACATCATCGTCATCATCAACATCATCGTCATCATCAACATCATCATCATCACCTTCATCCTCATCCTCATCCTAAATTTCAACATCATCATCATCATCATCATCATCTTCATCCTCATCCTCATGATCATCATCATCATAATCAACATCATCATCATCATCACCTTCATCCTCATTCTCATCCTAATCCTCCTCCTCCTCCTCATCATCATCATCGTCACCTTCATCTTCATCCTCATCCTCATCATTACCATCAACATCATCATCAACGTCATAAGCATCATCATAATTATTGTCATCAACATCACTATCATCACCTTCATCCTCATCGTCATCAACAACACCTCATCCTCATCAACAACATCATCATCACCATCATTATCAACAACATCCTCATCTCATCATCATCATCAATATCGTCACCTTCATCCTCTTCCTCATCCTCATCCTCATCCTCATCAACATCATCAACATCATCAACATCATCAACATCATCATCAACATCATCATCGTTATTATCATCGTCGTCGTCATCATCATCATCATCACTGTCACCATCACCGTCTTCATCATGATTGCTTTTTATGAAATTCTTCTTATTATCTTTATAACATACTACTCTTAATATTTAGATACAATTTTATTATTATAATATAATTACTCGTATTATTGTTATTCTAATTTTTATGTTATCAAATGTAGTATATATATTATTACTGCATGGGTAGATTTTGACAATTTTAAAGGAGACAACCGTTAAAACCAAAAATGTATTACCGTTTCATCATATAAGTTAAACTTGACATCTACCTAATCACGTTCCATTGCCAATATTTTCAATAGAGAAAATCTAGAGACGCAATATGATTTCCGTTGTTATGCAAAAAATGAGCAACCAAAGAGCTTTAAAGGATTTTAAGAGGAGTTAAAAGCATCTACACATCGATGTGGGCTGAGAGTAGTAATTTTTTAAATTACATTTTTGTCTGTATGGCGTAACCATCAAAGTTGTCTGGATTATTTAATTCTTCTCTTCTGCTTGTTTCTATCAGAAAAACAGATAACTATATCCATTTTGTTACGGTCACTTAATAGCCATTCCGTGGCGCTCATTTCAAATCCCTGCTTTCTGTCAACTTGCGATATGGAGTTTAGCATTGAACACGAACGAGAAGAAAGGACATTTTGCATCAACCAGTACTGGAATTGTATTAGTATTCAGTTTATTTTGTCTCACTTTTGTATCGACCAGTTTTATTTTGATCCAGTTTTAGGTTTTTTCTCCTAATTGAAAAATAACTAATGTCTCCCTATTTTCTCTTGTTTTTTCAGTATTGTTGCTAAGATGATTAAGGATTCCTTGTCAATGCTACTTCAAATTCCCTGGTTATAACATCAAAAAACGTTTTATTGCTATCTTTCAGATGACAGAAAACTCCCAGACCTTAAGTTGAAACTTTGATATTGACGGAAATTTTGCTGCTTTGAAAAAGCTTCTTACTAAAAAAAAATAGATATTGCCTTTGAAAAGCTAAAAACACGCCAAACGATTTTGAAATCTTAACTTGCTTTTTCATTTTGTCTGGAAGACTAAAGTCTACACATTACAAACATTTGTACTTCTCTGTTGCAAATCGTCTTTGTAAATTTTGATAAGTTAAAAAATATCACTTTAAACCACTTTAAACCACTTTAAACCACGGGAATCAAGATTTAAAACTTTTAAAGCATGCATACAAGCTTCTTTTTTGTTCAATTTACCTTGTCGTTTTCTAAAAGCTTCATCATCCAAGCATCTTCTCGAGTCATTCCCAATGTTTAGAAAAGCGGGACGAAATGCCGGACATTGGCATTTACAAGATGTTTGTGGTAGCGCTTCTGCTCCAAAGCCCTTGCATTTATCGTTGGACTTGATCGTGTCGCACAAAGCTTTTGGAATTGTGAATTTGTCGCCATGACTATTACTAAAATTCCTTTCAATAGTGTAATTTTGTGTTGCCGTCTTACCGACCGTGATGAGTATAACTAAAATTGTTAACAGAAAAAAATGATTCATTCTGCTTTAGTTAATTTGATAATTCTCCGATTCCGAAAACCTTTTTTGGTTTCAAATCTTGCACGTTAACAGGAATATTTTTGTGATAATGATTTGCCGTACGACATAAATGCCTACTTCATCACTCAGTCTTTTCTTGACAGAAATGGAAGCTTAACAATAGAGTTTCACGCTTTAAGTCAGTCACCGATTACTGCAAGGGAACAAAATAATAGAAAACTGCCAATATCTCGATTACGCTACACTGGGTTAATACAGAGCTATATTCTGTAAGAGTTCGGAAGTAATAAACGTATACGAGATTGGAACTTATATTTAGTAAAACATGAGAGTGTCACGTCATTGACTCAGATTCTTAGTCTACCAAACGATAAACATAAGATATACGCCGTTGAGTCCAGCACTATAAATACTCTATCGATGTTTAAAATTATACTCTGTACCTTGCAAAAATTGCGTTGATTTGGAGCACGTCAAATAAGGTAAGAGGTTACGAAACTACAAAATAGTGAAAACAATAACAACAACAACAACAACAACAAAAAGACGAAGTCGAGTTAACAAGGAGTCTAAAGAAGTTCTATTTGAAAAGCAATTTCGATTGCATGAGGATATAGCCATTTAGAAACAAAAAGGAAGCAAATAAACCACATATCCTCTAACAAATTAAATTGTCCTAGTAACTATTTGTTATTGTCGGATCAGAACAGTTCTTTTTTTAATTATTCATTTATTTATGGTCTTATTTTTATTGTATACGTTATATTGTTACAAAACTGCTACCTTAAATTTTGCAATTAAAAAAAAAAGTGTAACAACATTTTAAATGTTTAAATCTGTAATATTGAATAAAGCCGGGGACAATACAATGAAACAAATTCACAGATAAAAAGTCCAACGAACCATTTTTAGATCGAATTATCCCTTTTGAATTTAGTTTTATGGTGTATATAGTTTGATTCTGATTCATAATATTTGGAAAAAAAGCATATCAAATTGCTTTCCTAACAAAAATGCAATAACGTTTCTGACAATTTAGATTTTAAAATCCGTAGAAGTTTTCATGATACTTTGCCTATTTTTTTTCTTCAGAAAGTATACTTGAAAATCGTTTCTAAGACATTAACAATGCTTTATATATTAGTTTAATCTTTTTGTTAACACGTTACCAGTTTTTCGTTTTGGACACTTTCCCACAGACCTTGCAACGAATCAGGGCATATTAAAAGAAAATATATAATCGGAAAACTTTCAGATATAGACCTACTGACCAGATATGCTGTCAAAATATTGGCCATTATATATATTTAGTCTTGACTTAATCCTTGTATTCTTTCTTTACCAAGGGCAACAACAACAACAATACTTTATTTGCACAGACAGTTCAACATGAAAAGTAACAAAGGTGAAACCTAAATATACAAAAAAAAAGAAATAGTTAAAAAAAAATATTAAGCGTGCCGGTAGCTCAGACGATCGCGGAAGACATTGTACAACGAGATACCGTGCATGGGAAAATAATTTTACTATATATATATATCATTAAATGGCAACGTGGTGGGTACAGTTAGTAAGGTCATTAGTAAATTTCCAACCACAATTTCCCGCCTCTGTTCTGCTCTGGTTCGGCTCAGCCGAGATCTGAATTTTTTATTTAGATATCGTTTTCGCCAAAACTTGGCTTCCCATATCCTTGGGAGGTCGCTAAATGAGCATCAACATCTAGTACTGGGTACTAACGTTTGATAAATTACTGAGTTGAGTCAAAGACTGTTTGCATGCACTTAGTACTATACGTTAACAGAATCACTGGCTCAAAAAAGCGTTACTCTAGACTTGGAAATGTTTAGCTGGCGGTCAGCTGTAACGTTCATGAAACTAATCTTTTATTCTGGCACACGACCATTGATTCGTTACTTCCAAGTTGTCATAAACTATTCAGTCTATTGCAAACTCAGTGTCTCATCCTGGGTATTGGTATTGTCTGAGCATCACTTAATCCTTTTCATGTGTGACGTCTCTCAAAACTGCACGCTTTCTGATACGTGTTTCCTTGCTGTTTACGTGCATTTTTTCGTATTCTACACGCTTTTTTTTATAAGAACCAGTAAATTTTGCTAAGCCTCATTGTTCTTAATTTTTTGGCGATTTCAGCTTCAATTTGTTAGTAAATTGTTCTTATTTCTGTGAGCGGTTTTTATTGAAGAAAAAACAAAATATAAGAATGTATTGGAAAATAGTGGGGAGCACCTTGCGCCACACATGTATTGTCTGGCTGGATTTAGATGCTGTATCGCTAAGTTTTAGTCAATTTTCTACCACAAAAACTTTCCTAGTTATCACTCGTGAGGCTGAGGTTGTTCTTAAATTGTTCTTAAATTTTGGCAAATTTGAGCCTCGTTGTTCTTATAAAGTTGTTCT
>JAOBAY020087342.1:0-10365 GCA_025331085.2 Zoanthus sociatus
GAATGAAGTTGTGAGCTGCTGTCGTGCTGATAGATTAGTTCCTGTTTATTTGTAATGTGCTATTTGATCGGAAACTTATGCAAGAAATGTGGTTTGACAGATACAATGTGCTTCACAAAGAGTAAATACTATAAAAAGAGAGATCATGATGTAAAAAAAGTGTCTTACTTTTTTTTAAAAAAAAAGTTAAGTAAATTCAATTTAGGCGTGCGATTGATCGCATGCCTTGTACAATCGAGGCGTGTACCAAGGCATGCGCGTGCGATCGCACGCCTCTCAGTGAGAGGCCTGACTGATGATTGGCTAGCTCATTATACAGTCCAGTTCTTTGTGTCTGTGACGTAATTTTGTTTCAAACTCCAAAAGCAAATGAGAGAAAATAGCAAGTTTAGCTCATATCTCAACACTGATTTTCAGCACGGAATTCACGCTGTTACAAGTAAATGATTTTATCTCTATTTAGAAACCATCTTATCAGGTTGTTAACTATTTTTAACTTGAATAAGTTTGATATTTTAATTAATTTCTCATGTACATTCTCTGTATTGATCAAACAAAATGAAGTGTGACATTTGCTAATTTGCATCTTAATGGCTAGCCACAGAACTCGAATCTTCCCAAGCGTGTAGTATCTCTACAATTTATTCTAACTCTCTGAAATTTTGCCTGCTTGTCTTTCTTATCATGATCTTTTCAAAAAACCAAAAGCATTTTTCGCTTCATAGGCACTTTAAAGGCCATCCATTTCTCTTAATGGTTTATTGGAGTTATGCTGTGTTACATGGGAATGAGACATGGCGTTCGAAGGAAAATGAGGTGGTAATTTTGTGTGGTGAAAACTGATAGAGAAAAAGAGAACAGAGGACCTAATGGAGATGTTGGGATTGAAGGAAACAGTGGTTCAGATGGCAAAAGCAAATAAAGGGAGATGGTATGGGCATGTCTTAAGGAGAGATGTAGGGTATGTTTTGAGAAAAGCCTTGAAGTTTGAAGTGAAGGGTAAGAGTAAGCAAAAATGACCAAAGACTTGGAAGATCAGGCCTTGAACTCCCTAATTTTGGGGGCATGGCCACTTTGGCCTTAACATTTGTGGCAAAAATAGGGCACCAAGGCAATTGCCAAAGGCACCAAGGCCATACAGGTTTTGTTTTCATTTTAATATTTGATTACCACCTCGATATACGTTGATCACTTTCCAGTTCATTCCGGATATAAATGAAAATATTTTTAACACCTGTTTGTCAAATAAGAATTGAAGGCATGGCGGCACTCTTTAAAAAAAGGGCAGCCCATTTGTGGCCATAAATCGTGCAAATTTCTGGGGGCATTACGGCAAAGGCAAGGGGCATCCACGGCAATTGCCGTGTGGCTGTCGTAAATTTCAAGCCCTGTTATGATAAAATATTAAATTAAACTTTCTTAATATTTATCATTTAATTTGAAAGTTATTACACTACTCAATTCAAATGACTTGTAATAATTGTTTTTTAGTGAAACCAGTAATATTTATTTAAAAATGGAATGCTGCATCAGTGTTTCTACAGAAACAGTTTTTCGGACTGCAGTCCTTCGTCCTTTTCGTTGAAGGACTCCAGTCAAAACGTCAGGATAAAAATTTTTTTCACTGTGGTGTAAAATGTATCCCTTTTTGAAACTGTTTAATCTATATTTGTTTAGTTTGTGTATTGTTGTTGCCTTGCTCTGTTCCTGGTTCTTGGAGAAAAGGAATTTTAAAGACAAGAAAAAGATTTCTTACTTTTTATCTGGTCTTATAATTAGAGTTTAATACCTTACACCATTGAAAAGAAATTAATAATTAACATTAAATAGGTTAATATAAAGTAACAAAACAGAGTTGTTTAGTACATGTTTAAAGTTATTGGTTCTTTGACTTGAATTACTGAGTTTTACCTCGATAATTTTCCATGCCAGAAGGTCATTTGATTAACACCGTCAGTCATATCCATCAAATCATCCTTTTAGGCTTAAATATTCAAAACATCAGTGTTCTCCCCAGAATTCTTCACTAAGCTTTGGCTTATTAATATTCATAAGTATGGGCTAATATTATTATTTTATGAATGTTAGGAATATTTATGATCTTCAAATGCATGTCATTCAGTGCCATGGTTACTTTTGTTATCAAATAATGGAAAATATCCTGACACAAGTTCAAGACGGCATATGTTTGCGAAAAAGACAGAAGTCTGCCAATTTTTTTTCAAATTCCTTGGTAGGATATTGATAAATATGTTTAACTGATTATTCATACTTGATCAAAGAGCAGATTGGTACTCTGAAATTACAAGAGTGACAGCATATGGCCATTGGCTTCTCAGTCAGGGAAGAATGCACTGGACTTACATATCCTTTTAACACTCATTTTTATATTTGTTGTGCAGGATAAAGAGCAGGTTGCAGTAGCTACCATGTCCTTGTGCGATCTGGCTGGTTCAGAACGAACCAATAGAACAAAAGCAGGAGGTGATAGGCTCAGGGAAGCAGGTTAGTTCAAAGAAAATTTTCTATTACCAGTGTGTTTCTTAAGACTTGGGAAAAGGGGTGCACTAAGTGGGAAAGCAGGTACACCTGGAGTGGGTACAAGGTCATCAAACACCGAATGTTTAAGTATCTAGAAAGGTCTGGGGAGTTTTTTTCCGAGTTTTTTTTCCTTTGACTTATTTAGAACAAAACTTTTGCTAAGATTAATATTTTTCCTCAGGGTGCAAAGCTTAACTCTGGGTTATTGACAACTTGCACTGTGAAGGAAAAATGTTGACATACAGCTAAAAAGTTCAGAAACTAAGCCTGTAAAACTGTGACCATTTTTCAAAAAAGCATGAAAGCTTTTAAACACATCATTTTGTATGCTATCTTGAGTTTTAACTAAAAATGTAAAACAACTTGATTGCTGATCATATTGTAATAATTAAAAAAAATTAATGTGCTTTAAAAACTGTCAGATTTTTTTTTTTTAAATTAAACATACTGTGAATGTTTTAGCTCTGATCTGTAATTACATGTAATCACTAATAGATCCAAGAAAGCCAGTTCAGAGGTTACCCTCAATTTGAAGTTATTTTAATCAGATATCTTGACTGTTTCAGGAAATATCAATGCATCTCTGATGACCCTGAGGACTTGTATAGAGACCTTACGGGAGAATCAGACAAACTATACCAATGGCATTCCTCCAAAGGTAAGTACAAATTATTTATTAATAAAATTACCTTGGTTTAGTAATTAGCTTTATCACATTGAGAAAAGGCTCAGTCTTTATTTGGGAGTCATAATTGGTTTTTCCAAGAGAGTCAACTATCAGGAACTTTTGTTAGGTACTTCATATATGATAGATCTAATGTTCACTGGCACATTCTCTGTGAGATGTAAACAACACTAAGATGTAAGACATACTGTGATATGTATTGTCTACTAAAAATTTTATTTTCCAGATTGTGCCCTACAGAGACACAAAACTCACACATCTGTTCAAGAATTTCTTTGATGGAGAAGGCAAGGTAGGATAAATGAAATTTAAAAATCAATTGATTATCCAGACTTTTTCTCTGTTCCTGTTTTTTCATGAATATTAAATAGTTGTGATCGTGAAACTTGGATATTTGTAAATACATAAAGACTGTATAAATTTCATGATTAAGATGTTTCTTTGCTGTTCACATGCTTGTATATCTTTTATTTACATATGTATCAGGGTTGTCGCTAAGAAAATTGTCTGGTGGTTGGTATTTCATTTCAGCTGGTTAAAAATGGCTAAAAAGTGGTTTGTTGCCGTTTCCAAAGTGATGGATGGCCAAATCCAGTCGGCGATCACCTCTTTTGTAGCCGGCGAATTTTGCCAGCAGCTGGCACTTAGCGACAACCCTAATGTATCACCATTAAAATCCATTTTTTGATTATCCGGACTATTTTCTGAGGTCTGATGAGTACGGATAATCAAGGTTTTACTGTAAATGAAAATCAATATATATTAAAAATATTAGAGAAATTAAAGCAAAGTATTACTTTGTTAGAACACTTCAATACTTTTTATTTTTCCATTTAGGTGCGAATGGTTGTTTGTCTGAACCCAAACGCAGCAGACTATGATGAGAGCTTGGTAAGACATAATGCAGTATTTTCATCAAGTAATGTAACTGTCTAGTAGTGTTCTTTAAACAGAATTGTCGTAAGGGTCTGTCAATATATATTTGTTCACTGCTTTGTTCAGGCCCGTACGCAGAGGGGGTGCGCGGGGTGTGTACACACCCTCCAATGGCCGTAAAGGTCCACAAAGTCTACTCGATTATAAAAGTATTGAATAAAAAAGTAAAGTTTACGATATAAAATGATCATCAAAGCACTCTTATTTATCTGTAAAACAATCTCAATAATAAGTTAGAATAAAATCTAATTTGTCAGTCCAGCAAAAATACCTTACAGTGTAAGTCCAAAGTTTTTTTTGCACAGAACTTTATTATTTTTATGCTGTCCTGAAGATATGAAAGTTATGCTAAAATGACGTAATGTCTGGGGGAGTCGGTCCCAAAAAAATTTGTTCGAACCCCCCGTACCGGAGGAAGTGCTTCTTGATTGGTTGAGGGTCAGGGTGAGCTGTATTTTAGTGTTTTTCATTGGTTAAAACTGCATTTACGTAATCTATGTTACTATGTCTATGGTACGTACAGAAGGAGGCCTGATTTTTATTATTTTTCATTTTAAAGTCTTAATTTTTTCTGTTCTTTATAGCATGTAATGAAATTTGCAGAAATTACGCAGGAAGTTGTTGTGGCAAGACCACAGAATCTCAAGTGAGTTACCTGTTAATGTTACATTAGAAGTGATAACTAATATAACTTTTAATAAAGTCATTTACTGACACCTATTTTCCAACAATGAATTGTGACTTAAGATCCTTCAGAAGAAAACTATGCATAATATATTTTACTTTTTCCCTTGACACAGATTTGACACAGGACTAACACCAGGCAGAAGAAGAGGTGAGGGTTCTTGAATTTATTCCTGACCAACTCTTAGCTATAAAATCTTTACAATCTTTTATAGACTGGCTTCGCTTGATAAAACTGCACCTTTCTCCCTTTGCTTCTACCAATGTCAGTTGTGATAAAAATCTGCGTTTCTTTACAAACATGTTTTGTTTCTAACAATCGTTGAATTTTTGAAAAGAACCCAATGTTTTTGCAAGTTTTCAACAAGTTATTGATTCCCATGATGGATAATATTTTTAGTTTATATTAAATTTCTTTTGTTAGAAGTACATGGTATTACCTAATTATGTGCCAGCTGCATTCAAAATTCTAGTAAAAAAATTGAAAATTGATCTTGAATACTTTCGCTCCTAACTTCTTTAAACATATTTTTTCTCTTTCTTCCACTTGTACATTAGAGTAAACCCCTTAATCCCTTCATTTTATCAACATTTGCCGGATGAAGGGCTCACACTTCATTTCTGCCATTTTAATAGTAAATTCTTTGCAATGTTTGATGCTTTGTTAAACTACTGTTTGAGTTTTCCAGTGATGAAAACAAAACATAATGAAATTTTCATCTCCAATCCATCAAACTAGGTCAAAGAATGAAAAATTTATGAAAATTTTATTAGTAATCCTAGAATTAGTTCCAGTAAAGTTTTTTAAACAAGTGGGTTATTTTTGCTATTTTGGTTGGATGAACAATGTTCTAAATCAAGAAAGGATTGAGAACGAAAATTATTTTATGACCTTGCAACCTTTTGTCAAAATACGTATTTGGGCCGTATATACATGCGTATTGGGACCGGTTTCCCAGATGTTACTTTTCAGAAAATTTTCAAAACTCGCAAAATTACTTAAACGATTTTAAGTAACTTACGAAATTTTCCGAAGATTTCTGAACTTTTCCAAAGATTTACGAAGATTTTTAGAAAGTCTTTAAAAAAAAGCAAACATGCATAAAAACAGTTTTTATACATTTCCGAAACTTTCCGATAACTGCCTGATATTTCCGATGATTTCCGTAGATGTAGGCATGGGATAAATTGCCGAAAGTACAAAAGTCATAAAAAATAAACGATTTATTAACCTCGCTCACCCAGTCTAAATGTAAAAATATCAGACCTCAGTCTTTTTTGTATGAATCTCGCTGCACTCGGTCCGTACTGTCACGATCTCGGTCTGATATTTTTCCATACAGACCACGCGCTCGGTCCGTACTGTCAAGACCTCGGTCTTTTATTTTTCCATACAGACCTCACGCTCGGTCTGTACTGTCAAGACCTTGGTCTGATATTTTTCCATACAGACCTCGCGCTCGGTCCGTACTATCAAGACCTTGGTCTGATATTTTTCCATACAGACCTCACGCTCGGTCCGTACTGTCAAGACCTTGGTCTGATATTTTTCCATACAGACCTCGCGCTTGCTTAATAATCTATTAGTATTACATGATTCTAATACATTTCCTAATTCTTATCTTTTATTTTCAGCCAATCAGATGTACAAGGATGCTTTGGAAAAAAATGACGATGAGGGTAAAAAGTCCTGCTTTCTTGGCTGTTGACTTTTCATTTGTAATTATAAAATGTTTAGACCTTTCCAATTCTTTTAGTTTGCTTAAGTAATGCTTAGACCAAACCAATTGAATTTCCGAGAGCAGAGGGTTGGTCGATAGGAAAAAGGGGGAAAAGACAAGTTTTTTCTTTGGCTTTGAATATCAATAAAAACTGTCACTTTGGCTAACCCTGCATCTAAAGTGGTTTTTTAAAGTTTGCATTTAAAAAATGTCAGCGTGTTCAAATTTATGTGACCTTGAAACAAAAAATAATTTGTGCGTCAGTCTTAAAGTACCATAAATTCTAGCGTATACGCCAAGAATTTCACCCCAAATTTGGGTGTTGGCTTATACAACGAACATTACGACCAGCAAACTGAAAATTATTACTGCGACGAAAAAACATATCCATTTATTTTTGCTTTGTGTAAAAACAAAAAAATTTCGTTGTTGAGCAGTTTTAAAAGATCCTTCCGTTCATTGCTCTATCAATTCAAAACAAAAAGTGCATTTTTTAACATTGATATTTCAGAATAAACTCTTTATTCTACAGTTGCAAGCATAAAAATAATGTAAAACTTTACCAACAGCTGTTTTAATAAACTTTTTAACAGCATCAATCGGGCAATTAATTAACATTAAACTTTTTTTATTTTTTATTTTTTTATGCTTTCCGTGAAAACTGAATTGGTTGGATCTGTGCTGCGGTAAATTAAATTGCTCTGACCTTGCCGCAAGTATTTGGTCACAGTGGTCATTAAAACTGGATAAAAATTTCTATAGAAAACTAAAATTACTCTTTTAAGTAACTCTTAAGTGGGAGATGGTAACTTATAAGCTGCAATAATAATTGTATTTAAAATGTCGAGAAAGCCTTAAAAGTATAATTAATAGGTGGTTTTCATGCAGTCTCAGGAGACACAGATAACAATGGTGAAATGAACAAATGCTGGTGGACGAACAAAACGAGCTAATGAGCGATCTTTTGTTTAAGTGCACCAGAAATGGCGGCAATGACGTAACGTGAAAACCACCTATATCAAGTAACTCAGTCGAGATCAACAGCTAGCTTTCAATTTCAACTTTCGACAGAACAAAAATAAAACACTATTCCGACCGATGACGATTGCTTTCTTAGCCTCAAAATTAGTCCAGTTAGTTTGGCAACTAACATGTGGTGTCTTTTAAAATCAAAAGTGAGTGAGAAGCCTCGACTGCTAAATAATGCGCAGGACTGAGTAGAACTACAATTCAAAGCAATTGAAACTTGTATACTCCACAGGCAACTAGTTCGAAATTCTATCTGACATAGAGAGTGTTAACCTAGTTTCCCAATCCTTTTCACTTCTTTATGTTTTCTAATAAATAAACGTTATTATAGCAAATAATTAAAATAATTTCATAAAACAATTTAAGAATAGCGTCGTAAGGAGAACAAGTTTCTCTAGAAACTATATACACTCTTTTTTTATTAAGAACCAGTAACATTTTGCTCAGGCTCCCTGTTCTTATTTTTTCGATCATTTCAGGCTCAAAATGTTCTTATTTTGTTCTTAAAAGTACTTAAGTTTTCTATGCTGTCCGATGGAATTCAACCAACTCCATATGTTGTGCATGGTACTTTTTACGTGTGCTGACCTGCAGAGTGCCTAAACCATAGATAGACAATTGGGTTAAAATAATTGTTAATTTGAAATGGGTCTAGGCTTATAATTACAGAACATGGATCATATTATCGTACCAAAGCACTGCGTGTGCTCGGGACGTTACATGTTTTCTCATCTATCAAGTCTTTTTACTTTAATTTTTGTTTTCTTATTTCTTTTATTAAAAATAAATTCAGCCTCAGATTGTTCTTAAATACTGTTCTTATCTTTCGATCGATTTCAGCTTCAATGTTCTTATTAAGTTTGTTCTTAATAAAAGAAAAGAGTGTAATAATAGTAATGTGGGTCGCTGATACTGAAGCAAACTAACAGCGGAAAGGAGGCTGGAGAACTTTTAACAACTACAACCGTTGCAGGCAAACTTTTATGCAAATAAGAAAGTCCCAGCTACTACTCCAACGGATTATCCCAAGTCAATAACTAGACTCTTACGCTCAATAGTATTTTGATTTAACGTATTCAAACAAAAACTATGTGAAAATGTAGTTTCTCTGCATGACGAAGGGTTAATACTCAAACTTGAAATTCTTACTAAATATTTTATTGAGCGGCGATTAGCAAGACTTATTTCAGTTTTTTACACATGCAAAAGTCGGGTGCTGTTTAAAAATGAGTTTAGATCGACGTTAAGAAATGGTATGCAAAATAATTTTTCTCTCCATAAGTGTTCCATTTTGTTTTTTAACAACTCGAATGGTTTATCAACATTTTTACATATAGGGTGTGGCTTATTCCATGGAACATTAGAGCTTAGTTTTAGGCTGAGTTTTTGAGAGATTTAAAACTAAAAAAACAGTTAAAAACTAAAAAAAGTAGTTGGAAGAATATAATCAAGCAAAAGTGCCAGACAGCGGAGCCTCTAGAGTTTTGTAGGGTTTGTAGCATCCCGAGATTGCATGGCAAAGTATCAAAAAAGGAATAACTCACTTAACAACGGGGACGAGATATTAACCTCAAAACAACACTAAGCTTTGTATATGTTGTTCCGTTTTTCACGTACCTGAAGAGGATTTTAAACTTGCCAGTATAACCAGTAGGAATAATAAAAACATCGCACTTGCTTTCTGCATAACGCTGCTCCTAACCGCTCTAAGTCTTAACCGTAAAACAATTGTAAGACTTGTAACCAAGGTTTAAATGGTATTTGTCCTAAATATAACAGGAAGTTACCCTGATTGGAAGCTTTAAGAACCAACCACGATTATTATCATTATATATCATCAACTGAGTGTATTAAGTGTCATCTTTTATCTTTTAGTCCGCCTGAGGTTATAACCTTGGAAGTGTTCCACTATTATAATTTGCAAATGAAGAATATAACAAAAAGATAATAAACGCGTACGTGTATGGTATTGTTCTACGACGTGAACAAGGACCCTCAAACTAGATCACCAGTGCAGTCTCAAGGGAATTTCGACTGACAGTTAAATGGCAGCAGTGAACTTGCCTTTGCAGACTTGTACTCAAAATGGAATCTCGCTAGCTGGCGAAACGCCTACTATCATTAAACTAGTCGGAATGAGTTTAAAACCAGATTATAAATCTATTCTAGTAGCTGGAATCATATCATACTACTAGCACTAGCAGGCGCTAGGCACTGTTATAAATCCTGAATTCTTGCTTTCTGCTTGTTGTTTACCTTGGAGTTTATTTTCAATATTTTCTTTTCACAAGAATCTGGTTCATATAAATCACCAGGCTCGAAATGCCTTAAGAATGAATCCTTATTTAAGATTAGAATTAACTCAATCAAACTTAGTTTTAATTTCCAGCAATTTCCGTATGCATCCGATCAAAGACAAAAGAAACTACTTATTAATCCATTAATATAAGTCCAGGATTAAAAACTTCTCTTATAATTATAATGCACCATTTCAGTGCAGGTACGCGTGCATTGCATGTCGGTTAAATGAGGGACATTGTTTAGCGTGTTGCTTATAGCTGTAAGGATTTACAAACAAAATTTTGCTAGCTGGTCTCCTGTTTACAAATGTACCCTGTGCCCTATCCTTGCATGTATCTTTATAAATTGTGTCATGCATGATTATAAGCCGTGTTCAGGCCTAAGATTGAAAAAACTCAGGAATTGCATGAATTATATATAAGCTAAGAAATATACGGTTAAGGGTTTCATAAATGCCTCATGAACTAC
>JAOBAY020087353.1:0-10362 GCA_025331085.2 Zoanthus sociatus
ACCTGACACAGTTAGAGAAGTGGAAGTAATTATCATAAGAAAGAAATGTCTGTTATGTCCACTTCTCTAACTGTGTCAGGTCACCCTAAGCCTCAGTTTCATGTAGAAGCTTGGTTACCTTCAGGAACTGTGAAATGGTCTATTGGGAATTTAGTCAAAAGTATTCGCACTGCATTTTGTGAAATCTAAAAAAATATGTTTTTCTTTTAAGGTTGTAACGATGCTGAACGATCTTTATCTAATGTTTGATGAGATTATCAGAGAGTATGACGTTTACAAGGTAAGATTGTTCGCATTTTACTGTGCAGTGTACTTTTGTAACAAGTATTTGAAAAAACGAGGTTGTTTGCTAGTAACCAAGGCAAAAAGAATTATGCGAGTTCCTCTCTCTAAAGAAAAGGCCAAGTCAAAAATTATATTCTACTTACCCTAGTGCTTCACGTCCATCCTAAACTCGATTTATAGGTATAATTTAGAAGATTATTTGACACTTTCTAGCGTTGTAGTTAAAATTTAAGACATTCTTACCGTAAATTGCAAGCAATTTCATGCATTACTTTCTGCATTTGTAGCCATGAATGTTGAATGCCTTTAATCATGGTTCGTTTCTTTCAAATCACGACGACGAAGAGGAAGTAAATTCAGAACAAGATGGCTAACGCTTTTGTGTCATCTTGTACAACTTGTCTTAATGATTAATTTATAATTACACATTTTACTAGTTTTCAATATAATTTGGTAAAGGTTATGTAATTCACATTACTAAGACATTCTGAATTGATGGTGCTCAGAATTAATAGAATTAGAAGCAATTAATCTTTAGATTCTTATAAAAACATGCTCTAACATTAAACAATAAAAATATATTTATCCGTTCTATGATTATCTGTACAAATATTAATAAATTTCATGAAAAACTCTCTCACGGCGATTTTTAAACTTCTAAACATTTACGATGCTTTGGTAGCGAGTTCCAAAGTTTTACCCCTCGAAATTAGAATGGTCGTTGGCCAGTGTACGTGTCTGCACGCTTTGCCTGATATTTGTGGGATTTACGGACGAACTTGTGTCCCAAATATTCCAGAGCGCTTCTCTTGACACACTTGTATGCCAGCACGTTATCTCTATAGCGCTGGTTTTCGCTGACTGTCACCAGTTTAGCTGTTTAAATGCTGGTGTCACGTTATCATAATATCGCGCAGTTAAAGTTTGAATGCTTTGTAATTTTTTATGTTTCCTTTGATAGTGTTAGTCCTCACAGTTGAGCAGTAGTTACGTTTTGTGAATAGCTTGGCTCAAGCGCGTTAATCTGTTCTGGATCGCACGGCGGTTACCAGGCTTCTCCAATGCGCACGATCTTGGGCGTTTCTCTCGACGTTTTTAAAATCCTTTCCAGCTCCCTCGTGAAATTCTCTAGTCGCTTTGCGTAGTGGAGTTTCTCGTTGACACCCACACTTCGGTCTTCAGTTCCTCGATATAGTCAAATGTTCATCATCTCTTCTTGGTGTGCGACCAATCCATCGCCACTTCCGTTCAATGTAAACCACAATCTTTCTTTCATTGCTGTAAAGCAAATCATTTGAAAGTCGTTTTGGTCAAAAAATCTTGAGTATCCGTCTTAAATACTTGCGATGAAACACTTAAAGCTCTTTCTCAACTCGTTTCGTTAAGGTCTAGCTCTAGCTCACATAGGAGCTTTGAGTTAATGCTATTGTCAAACAGCCTCGTCTTCAAGATGAAACAATTCGAATTTCAAACGCAGCTCATATTCTAAAACGAATGTCTAGCCTTTGGTATACAACTTGCAACATCACCAACAGATCATCTGTTCCCGCAGAACATCAAAACTCCTTCTTAAATAAATACAATCTGAAACCTTCTCCAATATATTCAGCAACTCCTGATTTTGATCGTTACCCTTGATGTTATAACTTTTGTCTTTTTCACGTTGATAATTTATCCAACTCCATTTTGTTTTCTCGCTAGTCTTCTTATCATCTGCACATTCTATGAAAGCAGCGCCAAATCATTAGGGTTATCCACGTCTTTTTGAGTTTTCCCACTCACCCACTTGATTCCATCCACCCAACTATTCGTCACGGTCATGGTCATAATCCAATTATCTACGAGCAAAAAGAGAAGCCCCATACAATTCATTTTTGCAGTTTCAGTTATTTTTTTATTTTCTGTTTGATAGGTTGAAACAATTGGTGACGCATACATGGTGGTTTCAGGTCTTCCCATTCATAACGGCCACAACCATGCCAGTGAGATCTCGCGCATGGCACTCCATCTTCTTGCTGCTGTTAAATCAGATTTCGTCGTCAGACATAAACCTAATTATCAGTTAAAGCTTCGAATCGGAATTCACAGTGGTAAGTTTTAAAGATCAGAACGGTTTTGAAAGCTGTGCATGAAAAAAGATGCGCTTGTCTTTAAAATCAAATGTCGTTAAAGTAGCCTTTAGTTGTCACTTTTTATTCTTAAATGTACTGATATTTAAGTTGCCCTTTATTAAGCATTTCCTATATGATATTAAGAAATAGAAACTTGTTCTCCGTGCCTTCATAACCTTTTAAAAACGGAGGCAAACGTGTGGGAGAATTCGAGAGCAGTCAAGGTTTTTGACCTCCTCGAGTCGAGATTCTCACAAACTTTGCAGAAGGTTTCACCAGGCTATGAAGACACAAAAAAAGGTTTTATTTCATTCATAAAATTCTTATATTCCAACAAGAAAGAGAAAGAAGATAAACGATACGCATGTGTTGTAGAGAAATCAAAACGCACGTACTATCCAATTTATTTTATAAAAATAATTATTTTTACCCAGTTAAAGTGCATCTTACACGTTTCCAATATCGTGCCCTATCTTCTTGTTTTCCATTGGGTTCCTTTTTACTTTATTAGTTTATGCTATCATTTTATTTTTTAATATGCTATCATTTTATTTTTTAATAACTAATTAACAAATCGTCAATAAACCTACATAAGGAAGTATTTTTGTTTTCAGAAGTTTTAATCGAGTTCTGTCGGTTTTCGGAAGCTATCTTAGAGGAGAACAAAATAGCAACAACTCACTTCTAATTATGATTACATCTACATAATAATCTTTTTTTTGTTCTGTCTTTCAGATCAATTTTTTCTCGTCCGTTTCATTGTAGTTTACAGCAGTGAAATTTTTCAATTAATTTAACACTTTACATCAGCTTTTCATAGGTTCTGGATGGGTGTTGTGTTCTTTTCTGCTCTGAAAACCAATAAAATTGCAGGATATAATTAATGCCGAAACTGCTGTAGTCTTTGGGAACCATTATCAATTGCAGGAATTACCAGTCTTTTAAAAATGGATATAATTAATACCGAAACCTTGCTTTTGGGAACCAATGAATTTGAAGGAATTAAAAGTCAGGCCGGTACGCAGGGGATGAGGGTGGGGGGTTCGCAGGGTGCACACGTACCCCCCAACGGTCGCAAAGGCTTACAAAGTCCACCTGATTATAATAATAATGAATTAAAATAAAGTTTACGATGGAAAATGGATCATCAAAGCATGTTTAGAAGCACTTTATTTACCTGTGAAAAGTATGTCAATAATAAATTTCAAAATGGATAAAATTAGTGTTGAAGTTATGCTATTTAAAATTAACCAATCATATTGCAGGAATCACCAGTGATTTAAAAACGGATATATTTAACTAAGTACTAAAATTTGTTTCCTATGATATTTGTAACGAGGCGTTCCTTGATTTTAGGGCCGGTCGTGGCTGGAGTAGTTGGAAGTATAATGCCCCGTTACTGCCTATTTGGTGATACGGTCAACACCGCGTCCAGAATGGAATCTTCTGGAGAAGGTACCGATATCTTATCATTTTTTAATCCATTCATTTTACCCATCTGCGAAACTTGATATGAATTCCTAGCCATAGTTACTTAGAGGACTTTGATAAGTTTGAGTCTGCAGTTTTAAGCAACCAGCGGTTTTGCAAACGGGCTAAAGGCACGGGTTTATGAAAACAGGTACGCAATACAAATCCATTAATACACCAAATTTCTCCTCAGCTGACGTAGTTTTGAGAAAGAGCTTTCAAAGAATCAAAGTTTATTTTAAACCGATCTAATGCGCTTTAAATTTTGATCTTAACTTTGTAGTACAAAAGAGATCTGCGAGGAAAGTTCTTGCAATTAGCTCTAATTCTTATTCTTGCATTGTAAATAGCTTTAATTACGATGTTGACATTATGCGCACGCGGCGCTCAATTTGATTCAAATATCCTCTGGTAATTTTAGAGTATGCTGCTAGTTTTAGTAATCACTTTTAATATCTTTGTAAGGGGATATGTTTGAACTGGGGAATGGGGATTAGTATGCAAGGGAGAGAGCATGACATAAAAAGATGACGGGGTGAGGTTGTTTATTATTATTAATATTATTAATATTATTATTACTATTTTATTTATTTATTTATTTATTTTACATATTCTGGTATTGCTAGAAGTTAACCTAGGTTAGAGTTTTACCCTGTTGTTCTCTCACTAGTTGTATTTTCTTTTTTATGGAATGTTTTAGGTTTATTTTGAATATCTACATCTGTATTTTTACTGCACAACTTAAATAAAGTATCATGATAACCGTAGAAACAGGCCATGGAATTATAGCAGCTCACTTATCCTCTATCATGCCCACGCTACTCTCCATTATCACTGATATTGTTATTATGATAAAGCCACATGTCCCTAAGTGAGTGATGTTATAGGGTTCGTGCGGGTCCTGGAAAACCTGGGAACTCTTAGCTCTTGGAAAATAAAAATCTGAAATCCAGGTCTGGGAAACCTGGCAAATGGTCCAGGAAAGCTCTAGGAAATAATGTTTTCATTGATGATACATAAGTATGAAATTCTTTTCTTATATTTTTAGTTTTCTCGACCATAAGCTAAATAATGCGAAAAGATTGCAAAAGTCTACCTTCAAAAGCTGCAACATTTCTAAAGAGCCTAGACAAATATTAGTTTAAGATTCAAATAAAAATTATGTTATCTATGAACTTGCGTGAAATTCTTAAGAGCGACTCAACAAGATAACCATGCAGAGAGTGATAAGGCACGTGGGTGGTGGCCAATTTTCATTCTATAGCAAAGCGCCGTAATGACGTCATCAAAAGTTATATTCCCCGCGAGACTCAGACAAACGAACAGACAAGAGTACTGTGTAATGGCAAAAAATTTGAAAATTTCTCCGAGTTTGAGGCTTCAAACAGCTATAGTTCTTACTGAAAATGATGGATTTCCGGGCTCAGAGTTTGAGAGTTCTCCAGATAGTTATACAGTAGTGCCGAGGATTGAAATGAGCCGGCACGAAAAGTGATTTGGTCGTGCTTGTGAACAATTTCCTCAAGTTGAGAAATCGTTGTATTCTGGATTTAAGTAAAGACGATAGAAAGTGGTTAGAAGCAAAAAAAAAAAAATTAAAGTAAAATGTGATTAAAGGTCAAGTGACACACAATCAAGCAGTAAGGAAGTCTCCAATTTTCCAGCACCGGATTCCGTAGACCGGCTGAAAGGTATTCTGGGACCAGGGTAACCATCTCATGGCCATGAACCCCGGAACAATTTACTGGTTCTTATAAAAAAAGCGTGTACACGATAAGATTGCAGAAAAATCAACAATGTAAGAAATGTTCAACATTCAAATTGCTAAAAAAGAACTATTCCTTTTAACGTTTCTCTAGAGAATTCTTTTAAAGTTGATAACTAGAAAACTTTTATTCAATTTATTTTGTCATTTTCTCCTGTTGATTAATGTCTGGTTTCTTCGATAATTGCATGGTGTTAATAGAAATTTAGTTCCCATGTCAGATAAATTTTATACAGATGTGCGTATTTCTTGTAATATTCTTTGCAGTGAACTTGTCTTTTGATCAGGCATTTATCCATCGTTGGCAGCGATCGATTCCCTGAGAGGGTTTTGGGAAAGGTATCCATATCTTCTAACCCAAACCCTGCATTTCCCTTTTCTCAGGATATCTGGAATCGGATGTACAGCGACCCCAACAGTAATGCTTTGTACAAACCATATTTCTTAAAATCAAATGAGGAAAAGAGGTATATTTATTGAAATCACCTTCATTCCTGTCCATTTTCTATACTTTCTATTCGTAAACTGGACAATGTTTGTCTGAATCTTGCGGGGGGTCCTTTGGTTTGCAATCTATTTTAGCTTGGCGGCGCTTCGCTAATTGGGTCACTCTCCCAAACAAACATCGTAGCCGAAATGGGGGATCTCAAATACTCTCCGTTGCAGAGATATTATTTATGGACTCTGGGGGCTTTTTTGGCCTTTTTTTTTGCTTTATAATTTTACACTTTGGCAACAAAGCAATCGATTTGGCAACTTGGTGTTAATATTGATCATATGTAAGCACTAGATATGGGTTACGTGGGCATTGTATTAACAAATCTCACATCAACTGTATATTGATTCCGAGGGTACTAAAATCACCCTAACTTTAAGTGGCCATATCTCTGTTGCTACGAGGTGGGTGAATATTGACTGTAGGAGTAGTGAGAGCGGAACATGGATTATCCGTTGCAACAATAAAATCAAGGGCAGCTAATTTCTTAGTCAGAGAAAAACATTACCAACATTGGCAGGAAAATTATATTTGTGTAAAATATTAATTAAAGTATATATTCTTGTTTCAAGAGAACGGTGGGCAGTGGATATGGTTATATAAAAAGTGATATCGTTTTCATACCTTGCATTGATTGTATTTGTATTAGCAATGATAATAATAAAACCTAACCAATTGAAGCTGAAATGGTTTTTAACTGCAGTCTTCGTTGTCCAACAGCTCTTTGTATTCATTTAAGTCGCGAAACAAAGGAAATTCTTGACAACCTAGGAGGCTTTAAGTTGGAAAGCAGAGGTGAAGTAGAAATAAAGGTAAGAAGTTCAACATTTTTTTTCCTTTGGCTTGACAAGCTAAAAACAACATCACATTCATCGAAAATAAGAAATTGTTTGACAAGAGTAGTATTTATTTATGATATCTCATTATTTCTTCTTTATTGTTTTTGCCTTTCATTTTATATATTATTGGTTTAAAAATCCATGCTCTTCTGTCTTCCAATTTTCAACGGCAGACAAAGTAGAAGTAAGAATAAACCGAAAAGGAATCTGTCCAAAGGATTACTATAGTATTCGGTTTGGGACAATAAATAATAGATAATAGAATAGAATTTAGCTTAATTCCCAGTTGTTTCTTGAAAACTCCATATGGGTATCTCAATATTGATCAATATTGTTTAATCGCCGTTGTGATCAAGATTATTGTCATCATTATTATATCATCGTACATTTTGTTATTCGCATAAATTTTGATTTAAATCTTTATTGAGTTTGATTCCATTTCTTAAAAATTTTATTTAATGTAAATGTACCAACATCTCGATCTCCTATCTTCTCCCGGTGAATTTCTCAGTTTATCTTTCATTATGTAATATCTGAAATTGTCGTTAAGCTTTGTATATTAACGAATGGCAGAGGTGACAGAATATAACTTACAAACGCATGTGTTATTAGAAAGTTTTCTAATCTACCAATTAGATTATGTACCTGTAGAAACTGCTACTTTCGCTATGGGAAAGAAGGTAGTTAAAATATATACTGCAAGAACGTGCTCTAAAAATACACAATTTCTTTTCTTTAAACACATTTTCGAGGTGGGTTTTCCTACGCTGAGCTTAACTAGTATTAGAGAACACCAGTGAACTGATTCACCTAACTGTTAAAGTGAATTTGATCTATGCTAATTCATTTCATTTCGGAAATACATTTATTTTACTGCTGTTTGTTGCAAGTATAACCAAACTTGGTGAAAAGTTTATTAATTGTGGCATATTTTGTTTCAGGGAAAAGGTAAAGTTGAGACATTCTGGTTAAGTGATGCAAGTAACTTGAAGTCGAGTGTCAGAAAGCGAACTGAAGCTGCAGGTTTCTTGAGGCGAGGATCGCTTCTCGCACGTCAAAGATTAGGATCACTTAAACGTAGTCTTAAAGGACGTATGTCACCAGGCATGCCTCGTAAGTTAACCTTGATGGATGGTCAAGCAGTGGAAAACATTGGACATGAAAATCATTTACATCGCAACGTAACCTTACGCGAGGCTCGTTTATGCCCGCTGCAAGACCACAGAGACTTAACCTCGGGTGGAAATGTGTCAGAGAGGCGGAATTTGTTAACAGATATAGTTTCAACTTAGCTGCAAGTAACTGTCTTTAGCGCTTTGAAATTAACGTCGTCGACAGCTCGAAACTGGAATGCCTCTGTGTGAAAGTGTCACCTACGGTTATCATCATCATACGGAAAGTAAACTAATAGGCAAGATCCTTGTGCCACGTACAGTCACCTGGAGGCACTTTTGCGCTTTTGTTGGCTGTCAGACTGCTCATGTTATTTCATAATCCAAATGCCCTAGATACTTTTGAAGTGGGCTCACAAAGTTGTTTCGGTGCTGCTTAGTGCTTTAGTCTTCCTAAATTTGTTTTCAGCCTTGATTTCAGGATTAAAGCACAATAACGATCATATTTTGAAAACAAATAGTTAAGTATTTTCTTAAACGCAGTTAATATGTTTTAACTAAACATTGAGTAAAAAACACGACTTTTTTAATCGCAAACATATTTTGGCAGTACTACTGCCATTTGTCAGTACTGCCGAAACATATTTGCAATTAAAAAAGTCGTGTTTTTTTTATCAAGTGTTTAGTTGATTTATTGCTATGTAGACCATTTGGTAATATGTTTTACCAAGTAGATGATGTGCCTGTAGCAACTGCTACTTTCGCAATAGAAAGAAGGTAGTGAAAATATAAACAGCAACAATGTGCTCTAAACACATAATATATATTCTTTTGGCTGATGTCGGAAGTGAGTTACCCTACTTCGGGAACGCGCTTGTATGATTGACCTAGTGGTTATGCTCAATTTGATCTATGCTAATGCTTTCAACTCGGAATTACATTACATTTATTTTACTTCAGTCTGTTGGTTGTCAGTATAATCTTGCAGCTTAAATTACATTACAATAGGTACTAGGAACATAGATTGAACAAAATGGCTGCGAATTAATGTAATTGAAGACTCTAAGCTTACTGTACATAATACAATCAACTTAGCCAAGTTTATAATAACAGATTCAACCAGCGGAATTTAATAGATACAAATTCTGCTACTTAGGCAGCAGTGGACAATTTCAAAATAAAGTTTAAGTGCGCTTAACATCACTTTTTTCGCTATACTAGAAAAGCAAAGCTTTAAGGAGTATAGTTTATCACAATTGTTTTTATTTGGTTAAATTCTCAAATATTGATGACTCTTCAAAGTACGTCAAAATTCTTTCATCTTGTATATAAAAAAAAAATCAAAAGATTTTGCAGATGCGTGACACCACAGAAAATGTAAAAATAAAGTATATAAATGGTTTAAGGTGTCAAACTTACAAATGGACTTCTTTCATCT
This sequence comes from Zoanthus sociatus, assembly GCA_025331085.2. Lineage (NCBI taxonomy): Eukaryota > Metazoa > Cnidaria > Anthozoa > Zoantharia > Zoanthidae > Zoanthus > Zoanthus sociatus. Next base: position 9,517 of record JAOBAY020087353.1, read on the forward strand.
TGGTTCGCGACCGCGCGCATAAAGCAGCCTGGTTCGATTCTTGATTTGACGTCAAATAAAGAAATGAAATTTCGCTAGGTTTTGTTTCAAAGGAAAAGCTTTGAATATAGTTAACAACTGATATGCCGACCTGATGCGTTTTATAAATGTACCACAAAATATTTTTGAAACACTTGTAATTTTGAAGACCCAAGAGTTAAAACTGAAAAAAGGTTCGTTCTTGATTGGACATCATATCAAACCATACAAACTAGACTTCTTCGAGGAGGCATAGAAAATCAAGGTTTCAAGCAAATAAAATATAATTGCTGCAAATTTCTTCCCTTATTACCCTTTATTACTTGAGCGAAAAAAAAAACTTTTAAAGTTTAATGGACTTAGCAAATGTATGAAAGAATATAATGATTTTAATTTTTTTTAATAAAATATGTTATATTACAAGAAAAATAAAGTGTGTTCTATGTTACGCATTTTTTGACATATTGAATGGTAGGTTTATACCTCTTGTTTAAAAGAATTAACTATGAATGTTTTATTGGGCATTAGTTCATAGAATGTCATGGAGACAAGGAACTCGAAAAAACGATCAGCAGAAAATGGGAATGAGATCCATGACCCTTCCGTTCGTATTGAGCCAGGGATACTTGATCATTGCAATCAAGCAAGTGTAAGGCCAAATAATATAAATTCCCTGTTTCTCATCAGAATTTTTCTAAAAAGAAAATTTTTTTTATATAAGGTGATTTACCAGTTAAGTGTAACAAGCATGTGTGGGAGAGTAAAATACCATTGCAAATTAAAAAAAACAGCAACTCTTTATTGATATTTACTTTATATACATATGAT
>JAOBAY020087364.1:0-10361 GCA_025331085.2 Zoanthus sociatus
ATTGTTTAAAAGCCATTCTGTTAGTAAATTGCACTGAATTAACTCTTTTTGCACTGAATTAACTCTTTTTGCACTGTATTAACAAAAAATTGCACTGCTCTCAACCAATCAGAATCGAGAAATTTTTTCATGTATATTATTATGAACGTAATTTAAGCAATTGCAAAAGAGAAGCCTGAAAAAATTCAGACTTCAACGGGACTTAAACCCGTGACCTCTGCGATACCGGTGCAGTGCTCTAACCGGTGCAGTGCTCTAACCAACTGAGCTATGAAGCCACATCTGTTGGGAGCAGATCAGTTTTAGTGGGTCCGTCTGTGCCATTCAAAGTTGAACAACAATTATATGATTTGTACCGCGGTTATATCCAATGACGTTATGATACGTATCGCAGAGGTCACTGGTTTAAGTCCCGTTGAAGTCTGAATTTTTTTCAGGCTTCTCTTTTGCAATTGCTTAAATTGCGTTCATAACCGCACAGATCGTATCATAACTTCATTGTATATAACCGCGGTACAAATCATATAATTCTTGTGAATTAAGTTTATCTTTTAGTTGGTAATAAAACTGGTGTTGTTGTTGTTGTTGTTGTTGTTGTTGTTGTTGTTGTTCTTCTTCTTCTTCTTCTTCTTCTTCTTCTTCTCCTCGCTTTCATCCTTGGCTCATTCCTTAGCCTTGTTCTCCTCCTTGTTCTCTCCCTTGCTCTCTCCCTTGCCTCATTTTTCGACAAAGGTCGATTTTAGGTCCATTGCTGTTTTTGCGTTCGACGTCAGGAGAACGCAATCATAATCTTGCGCAGGCGGAAAAAATCTTGATCCAAATCGACGCCATCTTGGATTTTTTCGAAAGGGTCTGAGTTCCATTGTGATTATTGTGATTGAAGACTGCAGGCGGAAAAAATCTTGATTTTGTGGTTGATCCATATCGACGCCATCTTGGATTTCTCCGAGAGGGTCTGGGTGCGGGTCGTTCCCAGAAGACGGGCTTCGTGCGAAAACGTCTGCGCTGCAGAGGAAGTTTTATCATCATTCATCATTGAGTTTTATCATCATATAGATACCAAGAGTTAAAACTAATTCACTTTTGAGCCACCGGGCCCTGGTGCGTGATACTCAAAGACAGAGTTAAACTTGATCCATGAAACACCGATTACTTTGAAAACTGTTTGTAACTAAAAGACAACAGAGCAATTTATTATTTAACTTCTTGTTTGTGCGTTAATAACTCTATTTACACGTACACAGGACTAAGTTCAATCCCTCTAGCACGGTGCTAGAAAAATCACCATCCTATTCAACCTTTAAACTATCGAACGCATTTCACTAATATATGATTAATACTAGTCATAATAATTTTGTTATTGTTTTTTTATCATTTAACTCACAATTTTTTTTGGCAAAAAATTGCAAGCCGATAAATGAGGTATGCTGTTGTTTTTAAACTTCAAATAGTAAGTGACGACAAACATTTTCTTGCCAGAAATGTCATATTTGTGATAAAAATTACAAAAAAGATTGAGATTGTTGTTGGAGACTGTCACGTGACCGGTAAATATAGAGGTTCTGCGCATCAACATTGTAATATTAGTTTTAAAGCTAAAACCTTTACGACTTCCTGATGGCCCATGGAGCCGGCGCTGATCTCTGGTTTCTGTAGTGTTAAGTGGATGAGAGTCTTTGACTCCCCCTGGACGGGACACTAACCATCGCAGGTTAGCTCCCAGCAAATGTTGGTACTCATTTACCTACCCCGGAGGGATGGAAAGCTGAATTAGTTTGGGTGGAAAATTAAATAACATCACACAGATATTCGAATCTCTGCAAACTGTCGGGATCGAACCGGGGACCTTGTGGTTGAAAAGCAGAGATCTTACCAACTGCGCTAACCACGTCCGCCCAATATTCCTTTAAACTAACTAATAAAATTGCAGTTGTATTTCATAATTTAAAGGAGTTGATAGTCATTTTAGTTTGCAGGAAATAGGAGAAATAATTAAAAATAATACTTTTACAATGCGTTGTCGATATGTATGCCAAAATGGGTAAATATATATATGTCATATGATGTACATTTTCCCCGCGACATTTCAAACATTTTTTATTGACTTCCTGTTAAGCAAAGTTCATGCACTTAAATCCATAAATCTAGGTCATGCTCCTATCACAAGGAAAAAAGATTCTTAAATTTAAATTTTGAAAAAGTATACAAAAATAATGAACTGGAAGTCTTACGAAAACGTGTACAGATCTGAAACAGCTGCTACAAGGTCAGACCCCCTATATTTAGTTTTTAGCTGATAACGTTAAATTTATAAACTTTTTAAAAAGATCAAGAATCTTTCATACTTGTTAGGCATGCAAGCAAATTCGACAAGTGCGAATTACAAACTAAATCTGAAGAATAAGTGCCAATGTTTTGAGCGTTATTGTTTTATTCACTTTTTAGTTTTTCTTTTTTTTATTTTTTGTACAGGAATTTTAATATTTATGACTTACTTTTGTTTCATTTTTTCAGGAGAGAACAAAAATTATTTATACAGTTAACAATAGTTACATTATTTAAATTTACATATATAGTTACAACTCAACATTATACGCCATCATAGGAATAACGCTAGAACATATATTAGTTTTGACTGTGTAACACATATGCAGAAACCTTTATAAACTGATTTTTAAGACAACAAGGCATAATGTATTGATATGAAGGAAAAATGGTAACTTTCACAGTCATCATTTTCATTATGACTAGTTTTAATCCATCTTGACTACTTGTATTTGTAACAAATTTGTGCATGACTTGTTTGCAAACGTCTGTAACTTTCTGCGTTTATCTAACGAATGGCGAGTGCTTAAAAAATATTTGTGTTTAATCACGCAGAGCTTACTATATGCGATACAGACAAAAACACACAGCAGACTAATGCAAACGCTTTACACAACTTCACTGTTTTCAAAACCAAAATTTAGGGGTCGTGCATGATGAACTAAAATTAATCAAATTTTGGTTGATTTCTTTAAATATTAGCTTCCCATAAAAAATCTGCCAAAAAATAGACTTCAGTTTTTTAGGGTTTATCACTTCTATTTTTAGATTTGCGCAAATCACGCTTTATGTAATCATGTTCCTTTCATGTGGATAAGGAGATTTCTTGCTAACATGCAGTCATGTGACCTCAGCCTAACAAAGGAAGCTGCGCACGTGTATATTATTTATATGTTTGACACGCATGATTTAGTCGTATCGGCGGTGAGAGCTACATCTCCTGACCTTTGTGGAAACTTACACCTGTTACCATTTTATTTATGTTTGCAAAAATCATAGACATAGTTGTTAGTGTTATTTTAACGTTATTTTAAAGACTGAAGTTATCGTGTAATGACTTTTTATGTTCATGTAATAAACAAAATCACATTACGTGTTAAGGAACTTTCACTGAATGTATGGCAGTTCTTTTATTAAAAAAAGTTTATTTTAAAGACAGAAGTTATCATGTAATGACTTTTAATGTTCATGTAATGAACAGAGTCAGTTTACATGTTAAGGGTTGAATTAAACTTTCACGGAATGAATGGCAGTTCTTTTATTATAAACAAAGCTTTGTTATTATAGTTTCGCAAGAACGTAAAAATGGTCAAACTAATGCAACGCACCTTGCCGGAATAAACTCAACTATTGTGTTTGTTTATGGAGGAAGACTTTTGTTTCTATCCCATTGTTAAACTGGCCACCTGTTAAACCAACAAACCAAACTGTGCACAACCACAGGTGAAATTGAAACCTATAAATTAGGAATTGTTGATTCACGATGAACGGAATTACTTCTCGCTTTTTGAGATCTTTTTTTTTCTTTAACAATTATAAACATTGGGTGAATGACTTTTCCTGCATTGTTTGAGGTACTTTTCAACAGAAGCATGGTTCTGTTTAAATGATTTCTTCCAAAATTAGAAAATTTAACAATAACACTCATTTAATAATAGCTCTAAGTACGTGCGTGACGATGTATACTAGTCCCTCAATTATTCTTTGTGGTGTTTTATCTTCCAAGTCAGTGACCAATATGTTTAATTTATCAGACTCAGGGAGACTTTGTAAATTCTGAGACAAGAAGCTAGTCAACTCGCTGGCACTATATAAGACAAACTTGCATGTTACCCCTCGAGAAACAACATTCACTCATTAAGGTTTCACAAAATTAAAGTTTCAAAAAATATAATATTTCAAAGCATTTTTACATGCTATTCGGCCAGATCGTTTTCCAATTCCGGCGTTCTCATTTTTCCATCGACAGGTTATTACTACAGGAGCTCTTGTACTTTATTTTTTACTCCTTGAAATTTCTCACTTAGTCGATGCTTTTACTTGTGCATGATGATATTTTCAACAATCAAAGTTACAGCATATTTATTATATTTATATTATATTTATTATATTTTTATTGTATTTATATTTATGCACGGCAGATTTTGGCAATTCACCTTTTCTGCAGTATCACAAACAATTATGGGCTCTCGATGTTTTCGCGAATGAAGCTAATTTTGTTCTATATATTTTTAAAAGAAATGTTAAACAATGATTCTATTGTAAAGACAAAGGTTCTTATAGTACACCCGGTTTGAAGTGCGATACATAATATAGTTAATCAGACACAAGGACTTCGCCCTATTTTATAACTAAAGTAAAAACCGGCAATAGTTTCGCTATATTCAATAATTAAGCAAAAAAAACAGAGTCAAAAAGAATGAAATTTAAAGCTATCTTTATCAAGTTTTTGAGGGAATTATTGTTCGATCAAGTTTTCTCAAAATGCTCTTGCCTAATATTCATAACTAGAGTTATGTTTTAAAAGAACGCCATAACACGGTGCATAAGGCCCGGTTCAGACGTTGAACTTTTCATGTACCGAACCTAATTTCCAGACGTCGAACCTAATGTGTCGAACCAAATCTTTTGTCGTTCTATCCGACTAACCCAGTCGGATAGAACGGTACAGTAGACCCAAATACAATCTGCCGATCTTAATTGATTCATACGTCGAACTTTTCATGTACTCAATAGCAACATTAGGTTCGGTACATGAAAAGTTCGACGTCTGAACCGGGCCTGATATGCCGATATACCGTTGATAAATATTCTGTTGTAGGATGTTTTCTTGTATTCAAAAAGATTTTGTATTACTCGATTGTTGAGCACAAATGAAGCTCTACTAAAATTACTGGAGGATCTAAAATTGTTTTTTAATATACCATGCATTTTCACCTCCGGATTTGAAAAAAAATGAGTCAGTCTCATCACATGCATGTTATACTGAATGAGAAAAACCAACAACTAGTAGTGAAAGGAACAAACTTCGTAGGTCATGAATTTACTAAACGTTTAGTTTGATATTGGTTTAGTTTAACTATTTCTTTGTTTGGTTGCCAGAACTCATTATTGCGGTGGGCGCTGACAAACCGTGACACGATATATTTTAAAGACAATGACGTATGCACAAATCACAGCATAAACGAGATTTCTCTTCATTAGGGCACCTAAAAGAAACTCCTTCGTGGCGCTTGACAGGATATTTTTACTGAAAGGGAGCTTTACGAGTATCGAAGACCTCAAGGTTTATTGAAGCAAAGTAAAATTTGATTCACCGATAGAGAATCAAGTCGCAGACGGTATGTGTAACACTAGCTGTATACTCGATTGATAGCTATAATCAGTATATGTATTTTTGTCTTTCTGTGGAAATAGATTCTGTTTTATTTATAGTTTACTAGCTGTCAGCTTAGGCACTGACAATGGTTACAAGCAGTTATCATCCATACTCTTAGGAAAGTCAGCGGATTTTTTTTTCATTTGTCACCTTAAAATTTACTGATGTTCTGATATACTCTTGAAACGTAACTCTTCCTCAAAAATCTCGGTTGACTAGCACAAAAAGCTCAGGATATTTTCTTACGCTCGTCTAGTAAATTTGGTAAATTTATTTTCGGCTTTTCTAATTTTGGAAAAACAAAGCTCGTTCCGGGTTTTACTTAGAAATCTAAATTTTCCTTCTAGTGTACGACTGCTAGTGTACACACTGTTGAACAAAGAGGAAGAAGTGATAGTTTCTTAAACTTATTATTTCGACGGAAAAAATTTATTGCACATCCAGTAAGAAACCGGAACTATATTGTAGAAACGCACGGTTGGAGCAATTGTCAGTAAAGTGACTGTAAGGTGAACTGCTATTTCGTTGCAGCTAAAGATATTTTTTTTTACTCCGACCACTCATGAGTATTGCTTTATCTGGTAGCATTTTGTAACTATAAATGAAATTTAAACATGATAACAAAAAAAGATATTTGTTTATTCCTTGCTAAATAATGAATTTTAAACGATACACATCAAATCTCTGTCAGTTTTTTGTGTGTGTTTTTTTCGATTTGTTAACTGAAGTCCGTGTTCTTTTCTTGATCTTTTGACCAATGTGAGCTTCAAATCATTTTGTTGCTATACATTCTTTTCAACTGAGTCGAGATCTCGTGTTACTTTTCTGTAGCTACACTCTTTTTTTTTATTAAGAACCAGTAAAATTTAGCTCAGGCTCAATGTTTTTATTTTTGCGGCTATTTCAACCTCAAAATGTTCTTATGTTGTTCTTAAGATTCTCTATATACAGTACATGTAGTGTTCATTCTTTATACTCATACATGTAATCTGCTACTGTTTACACACGAAAAGTGTGATGATGAAGTTTAAGAGTGATGTATATATCTGGAAGACTGTATAGTAAAGACCCTGAATTTTGAAAAGAAACGTTAGCTTTACACTGTCGTCGCGGTCTGATTGTTGTTGAAAAAAAAATTCAGCCTCAGATTGTTCTTAGATTGTTTTTATTTTTCGAGCGATTTCAGCCTCAATGTTCTTATTAAGTTTGTTCTTAATAAAAAAAAAAGAGTGTATCGCGGTATTTGGATTTTTTAGGTTCCTTTTTATCGTATTCGTAAACTGAGCACTGTATGTCACGACTGCATTTGATCGTGTCAAACAGCTGTACAAACTCAATGAAACTACCATACATGTATTCTTCTTTTAAGAAGAACAAATCAAGAACAAATAAAAAATCATTTTAAAATACAATATAGGAATTTATTTTTATTTAGCAGAAGATGAAGAGATGGAAACTATTTTGAATTATACCTTCTGAACTCACTAGTACCAGTTGCTTACCTCGTCGGCCACGCCCTGCGCACTCATCTCTGGCTGGAGATCATAGGTAGCAACTTTTGGAGATGGAACAAGTTTGCGGTCTTCGCCATCAAACTGTGCCTCTTGGCCGCCATTGAAGAAAAACGTTACGTGAGCATATTTTTCTGTCTCTGTGATGAAAGATAAAACGCATGATTAAGAACGCATTTTTATTATTTCAAACATGAAATAATAATATAATGAAAAATTAAAGACAAGGAGAACTCGCACACTAGCACATATTTGCTATCTAAACTTGATCTCCCATCTGGGGCTCGGATTTTTTCCGAGTTCTCCTTGTCTTTAATTTTTCATGATATATCTATTATTTATTCAAGGAAATTTATTCTAGAAGAAGTGTGGACGCCAACTGCGCAAATTCAGTTTCAAACTAATTAGTGGGGTTTTTCACGAATCGTTCACCCTCTGAAATTTAAAACATCAGTGTTTTGAAATTCATTTCTTCTGGATTTCCAAAGCTTTTAGGGTAAACTGTTTGAGCATGGCTTGCGCAGTTAATAAGATCTCTGACTTTCCAACCACAAGGTTCCCATTTTGATCCTCCTCTCTAATTGAGATTTGAAAGTTTCTAAGACTTCCTTTTTGCCAAAGCTAACTCAGCTTTCTATCCTTCCGGGGTAGGTAAATGAGTACCTGCGTCTGCTGGGAGCTAACCTGCAATGGTTTGGTGTCCCATCCAGAGGGAGTCAAAGACTCTCATCCGCTTATAAACACAATTTTAAACATTTTATGACTTTAAATTTCTTTTAAATTTTGGATTAAAATTTTGCTTCCTTTTTGTTGTGTGAATCATGCTTGTGAGCAGCGTTTTGATAACTCGGTGGGGAGAGCTTTATAAAGAACTACAGCCAAGAAAATCGACCAAAGGTCAAAAGGTGTCAAAAATAAAATCTTGTTGGCTTTAGCTTAGGACAACTGTGAAGAAAAATCGGAATCAGCATTGGTGGAAAAGTAGGTCACAAAAAAGTGATCTCGGCTGGAGGTCGAACCCAGGACTCTGTGGTTGAAAGGTTAAAATCTTTCCAACTACGCAAACGAAGCTACCGCTACCATGATATTACTAGTTGCGTTCTCGTAGAGAGATTTTATGAAGACTGCAAATTGGCCGCCCCTCCAGTTTTTTTCAGGGGCTTTTGGCCTCGTTTTCGTGTACATCAACTACGTTATTTCTTTGCATGTGCTCTTTGGTTCCTCTTTGGCTACCTGTATGTTTGTCGTTTGAATCGTGCGCCTGACACGTATTGAACAGTTTAATGTTTAATAAATAATTTTTTTCTAATTATTTTAATAATAAATTGTATTACAAAAAGAGAAAAATGCATTACAGGCAATTTTAAGTTGAAAGAAAAAAAACAATTAAAATAAAAAAGGTCAGAACAGGCCTCGAACTGTGTCCGCTTACACGATAGTCAAAAGATCTACTATTGAGCCAAGCTTGATATCCGATAGAATGCACACTCTAATCTGGCGAGGCAGCAGATTATAGAGCCGCAGACGAAATCTCAGAAGCGCTTCAAATTTGAGTGTAGTGTAATGTAATGTAGACCAAAGCTGTAATGTAGACCGATGCGATGAAACAGTAGACCGTAGCGATAGCCAACGAGAGTGCCGCACTTGTAAGCTGCGTGATGTTTACAGCCGCCAGGTGCCAGCTCACAATAGTTGATTGTTCGGCTTTTGGTCAACTCTACAGCCGAGCTCTGAGCTGAATATTTTTGGGCTGTGTATCATGAAGAGAAGTCGTCCTTAGGTTTGTTTTCTGCTAAACGTGGAACGGCGAACTTAATCAAAATATTCGAGGTGGCCATTTACATCAGTTAGTCGGATGATGTAAACATTTTCAGACCTTGTGCATACATGACATCATATCTTCCAACCACAGTTATGTCGCAAGCCTGGCTCGTTGACACTTTAGCGACAGCTATAAACAGCTATAACTAAAGTCTTAAATCGTTATTAAATTCGCCAGAGCAAAACCTGGACCCGCGAGTAACTAACTACGATTTGAGTTTTAGTAATGAAAAACGTGTTGGTCTAGAGAACCATCACAAGTTGATGCTCCAAAGTCATAAAATTACTTTGGAGCACCCAAATACCCAAACTTACCTGGAAAACTGTCATTATCCAAAGTTTCCCCTTCCCATTTTAGGAACATGGTGCTCACTGACTGATGATAACAAAATTCCAGGAGTTCTCCAGGGTAGAAAATTTATTTTTCCAGGACCCAAACCCAAACTCTTCCTTGCAAAAAACACAACGAGTAACTACACCACCAAAGCAATTACACAGCTATGCTTTCCTCAGCTTTCCAGAAAAGTAAAATGTGAGAAAAATCCCCAGAAAAAAATCCTGAAATTGAGTCCACATAAAATTTAAAAAAAACATACAATCATGACTTAGATACTTCTGCAGATTTTGGTTTGTATATAAAACTGTTCAAAAATTTCCAACAAAATTCCAGGAGTTTTCCAGGAGTTTAGGCAAGTTATAAGTTTTTCCAGGAATTTTCCAGGGCCCTGGAAGAAAATTTCAAAATTCCAGGAGTTTTCCAGGAATTCCAGGCGTAGTGGGCACCATGGAAAACACCTAAAGTTTAAATTTTATGCATCACCTGATGCTCCAACATTTTTTGTCTTTTCCTTTCGGCTTCCTCCTGGCTCTGAAGATCCAGCGTGTGCATCCCGTGACCCCGTGCGTGACTTCTAGGTGAGCTAAATAGAGCAGAAGCAATGGAAACTCAAAATCATACATGAAGTACCTACCAGTAAAACTCTCAGTAGGGCGCTATATCGGCCACTATTATCGCGGGCTCAAAACAATTTCCTTTGACTTCATGTAATATCGAAATAGCATAATAGCGCTGTGTTTATCGCAGGAATATTTAGCAAAATCATCAAGTAGCGACGTTATTTTAATTTTATAAAGCCATATATTCATTTCTGGTTTACAGTTCGTCAAAAAATGTAAAGTGCCATTTTGACGTTGTGACGTCTGGCGGTAACCACCTTCTTAGATGGCAGGCGCAAACAGAAAGATTATAATAAAGAAAGAAAGAAAGAAAGAAAGAAAGAAAGAAAGAAAGAAAGAAAGAAAGAAAGAAAGAAAGAAAGAAAGAA
>JAOBAY020087374.1:0-18314 GCA_025331085.2 Zoanthus sociatus
TTATGGCTCGGCTAGAGCGTTGGTAATAAATATTTTCCTGCATTTCAGTGTGAAGAGGTATAAAAAAAAATCAATACGTTCTAATCTGAGGAGTAATTTGCCGGAAAAAGTTTTTTTATTTAGTTCCAAACTTCCTTTTTTCGCCCCGCTGAAGTTCAGTTTAGAATGGTTCGTGACGACGCATAAGAGATTCTGGGTCAATCTTAATTTGTCATCAAATCAAGAGCAAATTTTTGTTCAGTTTTAACTCTCTTGTATTTAATATTTTGCGTTATATTTTTACAACACCCTTGGTCGGCATAAATGTAAACTATATTCAAAAATTCGAAGCTTTTCCTCCAAAGCTGGGTAAATTCGAAAATCAAGTTATTGTTTGATGTCAAACTCAACCTATGCAGTGCCAAGTTCAGTGATGTACCAAGATATGGGGGTTTTGACATACTTTGAAGACAAACCATAGATATTCGAGAATCAAAAACTTGGAGGGTAAACTGTTCCAAAAATTATTACTTTCAGTTTTACAAACTGATAAGTTTTCTCCGTAGTGAGAAGAATTTTCGAAGTGATGTTTAGGAGTGTAGTCCTTCACTCGTAGTGAATGCATTCAGCCCAACAAAGGACTAGAGTGAGAAATACCAGTTCAAAAATTTTTCTCACTACGGTGAAAATTTATCAAAAACTGTTTGTGTGGTAACACCAACGCTACATTCCATTTATGAAACGCTAACCATTATGATTTTAGCGAAAAATTAATTGTGTTAGGGATATTTTGGCTGTGAAGAACTGACGGCCATACTGGAATGTGAATGAATACGTAATGAGGATACAGTGGAAATGGCCAAAAACAAATGAAACAATATAAAATGCAAAAAGTACATTCATTCTTTAAAGGTTTTGGTTGTTTATAAAACTAATCAATATTTTTTTCACAAAATTCACTGTTTTCCTAGTGTTTTCCAGGGTCCTGGAAGAATATCTCAAAATTGCAGAAGTTATACAGGAAATCCGGGTGTAGCGAGTAACACAGCATAGTTTATACAACCAACCAATCTTAAGAACATTGTCAATGTAATGAAAGCAGCCATCATTTCAAGTGTTAACCTTCCCCAATAGCAAAGCGTTTACTGATTACCCCACTTAAGGTGCTGAATATAGAAAGCTGACCTTTGAGTCAGGTTACACATTGTACTTACTCACCAACGCATTATGATAGTTTTATAATTAAATGATACACTGCTGTACCAACTGAGCAACAAAACCATACATGGTAGGGATATGCTCAAACTTACGACACAAACAATATTGACATGCAATGAAACGGGTCAGAGAATCTGAATCTGCATGGCACCTGAACTGGCTGGAGATAAACATATCTCTAATTTTTCATAAAAATCTATAATAATAGAAAGCTTAGTCAGACTCGGATCGCTAAGCTGTTATACGTAGCTTGCTTTCTACGGACAAAACTGAAACAGACGACTTTAGCCCTTTGAGTTGGTTGTACTACCAAACTCTGCTTTAGGTGCAACTTTGCACAACTACAGTGTATCAATAATAGCACTGATAATCAATTAGTTCAAAAAAGAAACCATTTACCAATTCTGAATACTTCAACTCTGGCAAATTGTGACACACGTACCACTTGTGTAGTAACTAATAGTGACAGCAAGCGTCATTCTACCGCCATTATCAATGAATATTATCACTACATCATCCTAATCATCATGGAATCATTTTATATCCGTCTGTCCTGGCTGGTTACCGGAATATCGTTTCCTATCTTGCTCTCCTGCTATAAACCACAGCACAGCAAACTGGTCAGTAAAATTATTGACTGATAATGAAAAAAAACTGAACGGTAAAAAATTGTGTTAGTCTACAGAATATCTTCCCAGAAGAGAGAGTTGGTCGTTTTAAAAAAAACGAAGAGCGCTTACTCTTTTTGGCATTTTTGGTTAAGATCAAAACTTGAAACGGTTGGCCCAACTTTTAAAAATTTCAAGTTTCAATCTATTTGCAGTGTTTTTTCCCACGGAAAAAAACACGTTCAACAGCTGTTTTTAGTAATAATCACTAGCTGAACTTTGTTACCTGGAATCATTATTTCTTTGTGTCCAAAATAAAACTTCTGACGATGATTTCCACTGTTTGAAGAAAATGATGGAAAAATTATTATTAAATGTTGCTGATGCAATTATTTCAGCTTTGCTTTATTGACTTACACAAGAATAAACTGAAGATAAAATTGGAGAACAAAGTGGGCAATGCACAAGTCTATGAGTTCCAAAAAAGGTATGGCTGCCCTAACAATTTGGGTGGCAAAAACACGTTCTTTGTAAAACGTCTATTGCATCTCAAGACCAGAAGCTAATATTAACCCAATACAAAATGGAACACCGGAGGTAATTAGACAAGAAGAGTGAATAAAACTTTGCTTATGGCTATCTGTACCATGTGATAAGAAGTAAAGTTGGATGATGAGAATGATAACAATAATATCAACAATAATAATAATTATAATTATAATAATAACAATAATATCAATAATAATACTTATAATTATAATAATTATAATAAAAACAACAACAACAACAACAATCTTGCTGCTGTAATCAGCAAATGGGCAATCAATATCGGCAAAACAGGATGTCTGACCCAATCAAAGAAGGTTTTTCGAGGAGATAGAAGGACTAGAGAGAAATAATGAGATAAGACCGGATGATAAAGAGTTGAATGATGAGAATGATAACAATGATATCAATAATAATAATAATAATTATAATTATAATAACAATAATATCAATAATAATAATTATAATTATAATAATTATAAGAAGAAGAACAACAACAACAACAATAATCTTGCTGCTGTAATCAGCAAATTGGCAATCAATATCGGCAAAACAGGATCTTTGACCCAATCAAAGGTTTTTCGAGGAGATAGAAGGACTAGAGAGAGATAATGATAATGAGAGTACGAAGTTATGGAGTGAGAGTAATAATAACCATAATGCAGACTGGTTAATCAGTTTAGAGAAGGAAATGGAGAGGGTTCAATTACAGGAGAAAGACAAGATCACTATTAAAAGTGTGACTAAAAAACTCAACAAAACATCTAACTGGAAGGCCCCCGGACCTGACGGACTGCAGGGGTACTGGTTAAAGCACTTCACAACAATAAAACAGCAAACTGGCTTAATTGATGCCTTCAACAACGATGTGTCCCAAACTGCATAACAATTGGTAGAACAGTACTTATTGTGAAAGGCAAGGATGGTCAAACAGTGGTGTACAACTTTAGCCCCTTTACCCGCCTCCCCTTAATGTAGAAGTTTTTACCGGTATATTTGGGGAAAAAGCTGTACTAGCATCTGGATTAGTGGGAGTTGTTACCTGAAGAGCAAAAGGGATGCAGAAAAAATGCAAGATGTACGAAGGATCAGTTATTGATGACAAAATGATCGTAAACAACTACAAAAGAAACTTTACAGGCCAAGGGATGGCTTGGATAGATTTGAGAAAAGCGTTTGTTATGGCCCTCAACTCCTCGATTCTAAAGTGTATTTTAATCACTGGAGTTGCAGAAAAACATCACTGATGTTCTCTCAAAAAGCATGGGATATTGAGAACAGAACTGTCATCCGGAGGAGAAAGATTAGGTGATGTTAAAATCAAGTGCAGTATTTTTCAACGAGATTGTCATTACTGTTTGTTATATTATTAGCCCTTTGTCACTTGTATTGAGAAAAGTGAAAGCTGGAAATAACCTTGGCAGCAGAAATGAAAAGGTGAACCATCTTCTTTTTATGGATGACTTGAGGGTATAAGGAAAAATAAAAACCAAGTAAACACACTTTTCCAGACAGTGAGGGTAGTCAGTAGTGAAATGAACATGGAATTCAGAATATCTAAGTTTGCAAAGTTGGTGATGAAAAAGGGTAAAATAGCCAGCTGTGAAGGAGTCACTCAATCAAACGATAAGTGAAGAAGAGCTCTGAGCAATGATGATGAGGCTTACGAGTATAGTACCTTGGAGTACTGGGGGTGGATGATATCATGCATTCAGAGATGAAGGATGGAATAAGGAAGGAGTATTTCGAGCAGCTGAGGAAGATCCTTAAATCTCAGCTGAACGGTGGAAATGTCATTGAAGCAATTAACTCCAGGGCGGTGTAACTTATGGGCCAGAATAACAGACTGGATGAAAGACGGACTTCACCAGATAAACAAAAAAGGTGGAACCTATTAATGATATATTATCGTGCACTACACCCTCAAGCTGATGTGGATAGATTGTACATGGCAAGAGCTGACAGTGGAAGAGGACTAATCGGGGTGAAAGACTGCATAGTACTAGAGGTCACCAGCCTGGTTCAGCATATTAAGAAGAGAATGGAATCAACTCTTAGGGCAGAGCTGCGAGACAGTACATTGAGTGTATTTGAGGCTGCAGTGGATAGGACCACGCTGAAAAACGAAAGAAAGAGAGAGCTCGTGGATAAACCTCTTCATTAACAATTCTTCTTTGTGAAAGTACACAAAAAAGAAAAACCGAAAAAGGAGACAGAAGGTCTTTTAATGGCTGCCCAAAATCAAGCCTTGAGGACAAATAGTATTATGTGCAGAGTGGATAAGTAGAAAGCATCACCAATTTGCCGAATGTGTGGAGAAAGAGAAGAGTCGACAGCAAATGTAACATGCTAGCACAAGAGTACTATAAATACTGGAGACACAACAAAATAGCTCAATTAATTCATTGGAGACTTTGTGAGAAACTGAGTTTTGAGAGAGATAACAAATTCATCTGAACCTGTCTTTGATTCAGAAAATATTAAGATCTTATGGGACTTTAAAATAAAAACCAATTTTTCAATCGAGGCCAACAAGTACACAAAATCATGATGAAAGTGCTTTATGAAGTTGAAAGTAATTTACTGATGCTGTTTGTCCATTTGACACTCGAGTTTGTGCAAAAGAGAAAAAAAATACACAAGTATCAAGACTTAAAGAGGGAAATTACGAGAATATGGAAGTGCGTAGAGGTTGTGGTGGTACCCGTCATAATTAGGGCATTGAGAACACTCCCTAAAGGCCTCTGAAGATGGTCAAATGCTACTGATATGGGGACGATCTAGTTCTTTTACACAGCATATTCATACTGAAATCGGCTCGTATTCTCAAGAGTACTGGGGATGAAAGGTTAAGATACCAACACTCAGGAATCTTTGCATACAAGGTCACAGGAGGTGGCTCATTGCGAAAAAGAAATATCTCCAGCTTAAAATGTTATGTATGCTAGGTTGTCAGATCATACTAATAATAATTAATAATAATTATAATAAATATAACAAAAAAACAATAACAACAACAAAATCGGCACCAATGTTATTAAACAATTAGCATTTCAGTATCGTCTAGAATTGTCTTGTAGCTTAACCTTTAGAAATAAAGAGATAATGAAATGTAAGGTATTTGTAACTTTATCAGTGTTTTCTTGGCGCCAAACAAGTGCTCACCTGAATGGATAAACCATGGCTGCTACTGATGGCTTCGTTCTCTCACACACAAAGTCAAAATCTAACATTCCCTAAAGAATGTGAATGGTGATAGAGAAGCAGCTTTAAAAAATTGAAAACTTTGAAACTATTTTTCAATTGACTGATGATTATGAGACATTACATTTTCGAATGTAAACATTGTTATGAAAGATTGCCGCACTAATTGCCAACGAGACAGCCGAACGAAGATGTAAGGCTGGCGAGGTGGCAGCATTATAGAGCCATACGAAAGTACTATACAGGCGGAAAAAATCTCGAGTGATCTAGATGTAGATGTAAGTAATGTAGGATTTTATGATGTAATGCCAAAGAGGCCTTTGTCTTTGAATGAACCAATCACAGTGCGTTAACCTTGTTACATCAAACCAGCATTGCCGTTAAAGAGAAAAGTTTCATTATGTAAAACAAAATGTTACGATAAAAGTTTGTATGTTTGTATGGCTTTTACACGTAAAATACACGCTGAGTATATTTAGTTTATATTTGTTTTTTAAATTTTAAAATGAGAGCATAAGTTTTCAGTGCTTGTACAGCATAGTTCTGATGTACTCATGCTTTTGTCTTGCTCGTTGGCACTTAGTGATAGCTGTTACTAGTTATGCAAATCAAGCAAAACTCAAAAAAATTATTTGTATCAGCCTGATGACATAGGACAAAAAATTGCTGTTTAGCAAAATAATTTTCGCCTTCGAAAAATACATCCTGGCTGACTAAAATGAATCGCCATTTAGAACAAGAAATAATTCACTAAAATTCTAATGTTGAATTGCTGATTCAGATTTAGCAGCTCTGAAATTTCTGTCCTCCAGATCTCAGGTGGCCGAAGGTCAAACACTGACACTGGAGAGGATATTTGTGTGACAGATACCAATTCTTTAGATGGGGTTTGGCAGAACAATAACAGCTTCTGCTGGAAGCTAACCTGTTTAAACATTTTCATTTGCTTAACCTTACAGAAACCAAAATAACATATATATTTATGGTTTAATACTCCGAGTTGAAATGTTCAATCATGGCCACTCAGAGTTGATAAAACCATAAGCTTCATTTACTCAATTTTACACTGCAATAGTTTTTTTGAAACCATTCAACAAGTAAATCACCTTCTCTAAAGTGATTCAACTCTTCAAGGGACTAAGCTTGAGATATGATCAACACGTTTGTTACATACAGGTAGCAAAGAAAGCAAGCTGTCTTTTAACAACATACCTGTACAGCTCTCGGTTGCATTCCCCAAATTATAGCCATTGTCTCATTTGTAAAAAGGGCCTTCTTGTTTTGTTCTCCAACCATAGGGACAACTTCATCTACGCCTGAACCCTCTGAAGACATCCCTTCATTCCATGAAAGGGTTTTGTTCCTAGCTTTTTCCATACCAACGGTACCTCCCTAGAATAAAGGTAAGTAAAACTAATGTAAAAAGAAATATAAAAACAAATAATTTCTTAGTACTAATGTTTGGGCTTCTTTATGTGCTTCATATGAAGTATGAAGCAGCACTTGGTTGTTCAAAGGAGAACCCTTAAATCCGTAAAACTTACAGTAGTCATTGCCTCACTAAGGAGTATAACAGTTCTTATAAAATACCGCTCAGAATTTACAAGAAAATACTTGATGTAAGGATGGAAAAAAAATTAAGGGACAAAAATTTAACCCTGGGTTAAAGCTAATTAACTGTTGAACAACTGGGCCTGATCTATCATTAATTGCAAGTTGCTACAATATTATATTGAACCTTCAAAGGGTCATCGATATTTATGTAAATTGGAAATTTGTTTTTTGAAAACGAGTGTTTGTTCTTCTTGTTTGTGCTGTAAAAATGAAAGTTTGTGTTAAGAAAATGGGAGTTTACGTTGAGAAATGGGAGACTTCAGAAAATTGGAGTTTGTGTTCAAAAGGCGACCTGCCATTTCCCAACTGGGGCTTCATATCTCAGTTGGTTAGAGTGCGGTACCACAAAAGCCTTATTTTTCTGGCTTCTCTTTTACAACTTGTACATACAATCATTCATAACATTGTAAACAGGGTCAGACTCAATAATCACAACCAGAACGAACAGCCATAATAACATTGTTTACACTAGGTCTTGGGGGATTGTGCTCCTAACAGTGACACATTATGCTACTAGAAGTGATCGACATTTTGCCATGCCAAAATTATGCCAGAATTTCCAAATTATGCTCCTGACTTTCGAAATTACGCTAGCAAAATTACGTAAATTCTGTTCATATAGGTGTGCAATAATGGCACCAAATTATGATGATTTTCAAAAAAACTGTTGTTGTAAGTTTCTTTGTGTTTTGTGACAGATTGTCTTGGCCCTCAGTTGGCTGCAAGCATCACTGAACCGTTTGTAAAATGCCTTTAACGACTTAACGATAACACAAAATTTAAATCAAAACTTAAATCATACATGACATCATTGTATACACGGAGGTACAAACTCCGTAACTGAAGAGATTGTTCAAAGAGCACTACTGCCTGTGATGTTGCTAAGAACAAGGGTGCTACTGATAAGGGTGGTGGGGCGGTCGCAAGTGTGGTTATAGCTGAAGCTGTTGATAAGCCTGAAGAGGTGGTTAACATGGTGAAGCAAAGGAATTATATAGAAATACTGCTTCAGTTGTGTGCAATTTAAGCTAGTGGTCTGGTTGATGGTGGTGATACACCCGAAAATTATATGGAATGGAAAGCAGTAGTAGTTCTGTTGTGAGCAGCGACACCTTTACAGGAATGTTTGATTTGGAGATGGAAGGTGCTGATGACAAAGCACGGGGTACCATGCTGATGTAAATAAGAAAAAAACTCATTAAGACAATAAAAAAAAGTAGTAGATTCTTTTCTAGGTTTGAGCTGAATTGAAACTCCCTCCGGTTACTGCTAGCTGTCCACCTAGCTGTCCAGCTAGAAAATCTCAGCCTCCCCCTCCGTGTCTCTTAGAGCAATTTGTTCTCGGATGAGGGAAAGATGTGGTATGTTGGGTGAAAGCCCTTGTAAATATGAATACTTGAAATTGCATGCTCCATCAATACTTCTATGTTTACCCTTGACGCAGTACGTTGCAGTATCTACATATTATCTATAATAATAAAAGGGAATTAGTTGTTTAAGAGTTAATATAAATGTATATATGGGAACTTGTCAGATTTATTCTAGCACTTTTTTAGTGCTTTCTTTTATTTTTTTTGTTCTGTTATGTTTTCATTTATTTGTTTTTCGTTCTCGTTGTTCGTATGTATGTTGTCACTGCGGCTTACTATACAACGCCAACCCCATGCATGCACATTGGGCAACAACTGTTTATGATGTACCGTCATACACCATATTGACTATCTTTTCTTACTGTTTGTGTCTCTTTAGTTCTGGTGTTTTGTTAGTCTTCTAACATAAGAGGCCAGGTTCGAATCCTGGAGGCTTTTGGTGTAGAGGGGCTTGCAAAAAAGAGAAAGAAAACTCAGTCTCAACATCATAACCACGACAATCACTCACAGGGTCATTGTTTACACAACAGTACAAATTCTGTATCAACTGAGTGCAGACCTTACAATTGTTACAGAAGATACGGTATGGGACCAAGTTATCAACATTAAGAAGAAATTAAAATGGCAGTTGTTTTAAAAAAGCTATAAAGAATATAACAAAAGGTTTTAAATGCTTATTTATTGTTTAAATCCTGTTTTATAGAAAGGGGAACAACCTGTAAGAGCAAGATGAAAACAAATTTTACGACAACTTCACGTGATATTACAGCACTTTTTTAAATGCTGTTGAAATGATTTTGATCACTCTATTACTTGCCTTATCTTGTGCTGTAAAAAAATAATTAGCCACTGTGTTAGAGTCTACAGGTGAACCTTGTGGAATATCCCTTTTTTTCAAAGCCATTGCAACCACAGCGGTCATGTGAGTCTCTGTTCCAAACACATGCATGTTTAGGCCAAGTTTCGAACCTGGTAATTTGACATTAAGAGATTTTAGGCCCAGTCAACACAAATCCTAAGATATTTTTATGTCTGCGAATGGATTTTTTACCCACAACAGTACAGTCTGTAAGATCCTTTTTTTTTTTTGAAACAGCTCTCCAAATATGATTTGCTTGAAAACTACTGAAAATGTGGATACCTATATGCTGTGGTTCAATTTTTTTTGCTTGGTTCAGATTTTTTTAAACCAGTTAATTTTTTTAAAACCAGTTATTTTTTTATTGGTTTCATTTTTCTATCAAAGAAGACTTTATGTTTTGGGAGTGTAGTAAAAAAATTGGGAGATGCCTTCCTCACATTTCACCTACTCGGCAATTTCTACTCACCTTCTCTACTGACAATTCTGTGATTTCCTGTTCTCACCATCTTACCTTACCACAATTTTCCCCCCTTTTTTTTGGGGGGGGGGGAAAGAGGTGGGCAAAATTGATTCACATCAAAAATCGAGCTGCTGACGTTTGGATCTGTTTTGATCTGTAGTTCTATTTCATGTCCACTTGATCACGCAAGCAATCGTTGCCAGCAGCCAATTTTTCAAGGTATCACTAATTATTGGTCTCAGACTGATATTATATGAAAATAAAACTGGTTTGAAAAAATCTGAACCAAAATCAAAATTAAACCACAACATATTTACAAGGCTTAAAAAAAACAATCTTCATGCCAGATTGTAATGAGAGTATGGGCTTGATTTCTTGTTCAGTTTATTACCTCTTTTGCCTGAATTTCTAGACACAATTAAGTTCAATGGAAACTCATAGGAAAATGAAAGAAAGTTGTACTATGCATAAATCGGTACATATCTCTCTTCCCCCATTGGAAGCTTTTTCACTCAATTCTTGTACAGTATATATATGTAAGTAATGCACAAAACAAACTGTTTCATTTAACACTACAAACAAATCATTTGAAGGTTTAGTTTACAGAACAATATTTCCCCCTATGTGCACCAATCTGACTCTTAAATTTGCCGGTCTTCAAATGTAAAATATTTAACATTAATCTGTAACTATACGGTCTCACACAACAATTATGGAAATGAGCAGCAAACGTAATTGGTAAGATTAACTAGCAATAACTAACAAATTCAAATCACGGTAGAATGCTTGTGTGAAGCGATATGAACCAAAAATGGTAGAAGGACTTGTTATGTGGAAGAGATTAGTTTTACATAGTTTTTCCAACCATGATTCAAAGTCCCCTTTGTACATCTACGAAACAAATTCTCAATCTGACCAGATGTGGGAGTTTCTAGAGTTAAATCTGACTGCATTTTAGCACTACTGTATTTTAGGTCCTCTAGCATCCCACATCTTACTAATCCATGGAAAACCTACCAACTTCTCTCATAATCCTCAACCCCTCCTGATAATTAGGGCCTCCTCTTCTCACAAAGATTTCAACTTGGTGCTCCAACAGCTTGACTCTGAACTCCTGTAGTGCCTTGACAATACCCTGTAACATAAATTGTTGCCAAACATCAGATGTTGTTTTGAAAGAATCTCAAAAAGAAAAGTCATAAGGGAGTCCTAAGTGAAAAGTCGTGAAGGCGTCCAAAGTGAAGAAGCATAAGGCATAAATGATTGAGCCATAAGTGAAAAGTCATAAGGGAATCCTAAGTGAAAAGTCATTAGGGTGTCATACAGTAATTAAGTGAAAAGTTACAAGGAAGTCGTACAGTAAGTGAAAAGTCATAAAGGCATCCTAAGTGAAAAACGATAACAGAGTCCTAAATGAAGTCATAAGGGAGTACTTATATAGTGAAAAGTCAAGGGAGTTCTAAGTGAAAAGTCATAAGGAAGCCAAAAGTGAAAACTCATAAGAAAATTGTATTGTCAACATAACAGTCGACTGAACTTTCCTTTGTTACATTTTGCAGATCATTGGCATAAATACTGAACAATAAAGGTCCAAAAATACTATGGTTTATACTGTCAAACGAGTTTGATATATAGTAGTTATGCAATGGTTTCGAGTGGGATACTGTGGAATATGCCACACATCACTTGTATTTTCCCTACTACACACGAGCCTTTAGGCAAGTGTGTATAGGAAGAAAATACAAGTGACAAGTGGCATTTCCATGGTATCCCATGAGAAACCACTGCATAACTAATTTATCCTATGCCTTAAAAACTAACTACTTTGTCCCCCACATGGAGAGCAAGGAATTAAACCGCAGTTTGTGCTGATGTTTTAAGCTCTTACAACGTCGACTAACAACTTTGGCGCCATTTCTGAAACGTATGCACACAGTTTTAGTGCCATTTCAATTGTCGCTCACAAGTAATGGCGGGACAGCCGGGTGGAATACTACCCGTTGGATACTACCCGCTGAACACTGCAGAATATGCAATGGCTTTCGAGGCCTCTGATTGGCTGTATTTTTCAAGGCATGGGATAAATTGTGGTATATCAAGCAAAACAACTGCACTTAACTGCCTGCTGACCATGTCCATGGTTGCCATAATTAACAATGTTTCGGTGGAATGTTGTAGTTTGTTTCTGTTTTGATTTGCTGTAAGTCAATTGCACAATAGAAGATAGTGCATAAACTGATTGAAAACAACTTTCTCGCAAACGTTTGATAAAATAGGTAGAAATGTAATAGGTCTATTGTTCTCAGCTATTCTTGGGTCCACGAGGTATAACACAAGAGCAGATGGAGGTCAAATAATGATATTCAAACTAGATTCTAATGAGATTCTTTTGTATAACTGACCATCATGTGCATTGAGCAGGAACTTTTTGAAATCACCAACAGTTGTGCTGTGGTTTCTTTCAGTATGGGCCGCTTGCATGTTTTCCTGCAATTTACACATTTTTCTTGGGCATTTCATTAAGCATAATTAGCTCTTTAACAGCATCAATTGGGCAATGGATTAATATTTTTACATATTAAAATTTAGTGCCATTCTTTTAACTTTTTTCTGTTTTTCATAAAAACTGGGTTGGTCAGATCTACGCTCGCAGAAATTTAATTGGTTCTGGCCAAAATAAACAAATAAATGAATTGTTCTATGGAAAACGGTTTCCGAAATTACCTTGAATGTTGCTGACACATTGGTAAAGTTTGCTATGCCACCTCCAATAATAAGAATCTTGCCTGTAGAAAGATGAATAATTAAATGTACTTTTTAAATAGCAAGTTTTTTCTAACTAGGTGATTTTATCAGGCTGAAAAGAAGGTAATAGAACAATTAGAGAATTTGCATCGATTGCTTGTATGGTCTGTTCGTAGTGATACTGTAGTTGACTTGAAATCCAGAGTATAGCAGTTCAAATCTTGGTGAATTCAATTAAATCTTCTTTGTTAAAAAAATGGTAAAATCATGATTAAAAATCAGCTAGAAAATAAATAGTTAAAAAGAATTAACTAGTTAACATTAAAATTCAGCTGAAATAAAACATAAGATGCCAATCTAAAAACCACCACAACACCTGCATGATGAGGGCACTACTGTTGCCGAAACGTCCAGCACAACCAACGAACCAGTACAATACAGAATAGGTAAGTGAAGAAAATAAAGAAAAACTATGAGATTAACTGTCTGTGCCAGAATACAAGAACTAGCTAATGAAATAAAAGCCGTTTGTTTTTTTCGAATAGCATGGCGCATGGCACAGGATTTTCCATTTAATTATTGTAAATGATTCGAAACGAGCCTATCTTACACCAAATTTCTGGACGTAACACTCGATTTAAAAGAGAGAAAAGTACGACCCTATAGAAAACCCAACAACAAACTATCATACATCAACGCATGTTCGAATCACCCACCCACCATCATTAAAGAGCTGCCAAAAATGATCAACAAAAGAATATCTGACCTGTCTTGCAACAAAGACGAAT
Organism: Zoanthus sociatus; assembly: GCA_025331085.2. Taxonomy (NCBI): domain Eukaryota; kingdom Metazoa; phylum Cnidaria; class Anthozoa; order Zoantharia; family Zoanthidae; genus Zoanthus; species Zoanthus sociatus. The sequence continues at coordinate 13,395 of JAOBAY020087374.1, forward strand.
TTGACAAAGCCAAAGATGATTACGAATTGGCATTTAAGGAAAACAGGTACAATGCAACCTTCAAGTACGAGCCTGCCAAGCAAAACAGCAAATGGTAAAAAGTAACCGTCAACGCAATATCCTCTGGTTCAATCCACCATATAATTTGCAAGTCAAGACCAACAGCCGAAAAAAAATCATCTACCTGGTCAAGAAACACTTCCACAAAGGCCACAAGCTTCACAAGATTCTAAACACGAACGTAATCAAGCTTAGCTACTGCTGCACAACCAACATGACAGGCATAAGTGGCTATGCAACTGCAGAAACAAGCAAACATGCCCCTTAGACGGTAAATGTCTATCATCATGTATAGTCTACAGAGCTGAAGTGAAGTGAAGGATAACAACACCAAGATCTATTACGGAGTGTCAGAAGGTGAGTTTAAAACTCGATATAACAACCACATTAAATCCTTCAGGCATAAAAAAATACTGTAGTGAGACGGAGTTATTGAATCTAAAGGTCAATAGAGTCTTTTGCCTCACCATACAAATGCGGATCAAAGAGAAGCGCCCTGTGCCTCAGAAAAATTGTGCATAATAAAAGCAGATACGCGCCATCTACTGAACAAAAGAAACGAGTTAATTTCTAAATGCAGACACAAAAACAAACACCTTTTGTCAAAGTTAAAATAGCACCCTTCCCTAGAGTATTAGAATGGTCTTTAAATAAGTAGGTATGCAAATGTAAGATCTGTAGCCTGATGATTGTTCAAACATGAAACTTAAGTCGGTACACTGTAAAGTTGCCTTTCTTCTAAACGTTATATTCGATCGCTCTACTTCACGTACTGAGAACTTTACAGCTAACTGTAAAGTATCCTTCAAGTATCCTATTTCATTGCACTCAAGTGAGGTAGTTGTTCATTTCCATCCCTCAAATGATTATCCTCATGAAGGGCATGTCCCTTTACCTTTTTGATTGGTTGTAGTTAGGTGACATTGTTAATTGCACAGTATAAAAAAAGAACCTCCTCACCAAAACTCAATAAATTTAATATTTACTTTGTTTGCAACATATAAATAATTCCACAAAACCCTTACAATACATAACCATGGTTTTATCTATGAAAACTAATCAGGAATTGCTTAAGAAATCTTTCTTAATTGTTTTCGAAAAATTAAGCTTGTCTATTAAATGCTCTGTTACTACTTGGTCAGTAAATTACACACCAATGACCAGGAAATAAAATATTAGTTTACTTGGAGCAAATATTTACCATCTGGATGTGGATGTGCCTCTGTCATGAGCTTCATTATGGTCTTAGCATATTCATAGGTTTGTGACTCAGAGGGTGCTCCAGAATATTCACCATAGTTTGCCAACTCCGAAGCGCCTCCCAGATCACAGATGGTGTCACTGAGTAGAACAGACAATGTTATTAATTTTTCTATTTCTAGCTTGGCTTTAACCTACTGTATTTTCCTAGTACAGTGTTCTGTTAACTGCTAAAAAACAGTACTCAAATATCAGTATATCAAAATATGGCAATTATAATACTGTAAGTTTCATAAAGTAAACATCTCAAAACAAAAATTTTAGTTTTTTTTAATAAAATGAACCCAGACTTCAATAACATCTTTGTCAAAGACAAAGACCACCATCAGTAATGGCTACTATGTTAACACAAGTTTTGAGCTTGTTAGAGAAAACAAACTACTTACCTGTATATAACTGAGGCACCTCCGCCTGCAACCATAGTCCAAATACGACCTTTTTTATTTAGAACAGTGAGTTTGAGAGATGCACCACTTTTAGCATCAAGGTCTGCAATACGAACTTCCTGTTATAAATACAGATGACATGTAGATGATCATTAGGAACACTGAGTTAAACTTTATCCTGCAATTTTTGCCAGATTTTATTCATAAGTTATAGAAACCAAACAACACTAAGGTATATGAGACATCCAACTTCTGGATTCTTCTTGCTGTGTTAGCTAAAGATCTCCAACAACATCATGGCAAAACCCTGTTTCAACAAGTTTCATCCTGCAGCGACCTACATTAAATTGGCACCTACTATACAAGAGAGTGCCATGACTAAAATACTTACAAGGAATACAACTTGCATGACAGCAGTCAGCATGTTTAAAGTACCATGTTTTGCCAAACACTGAATAAGGTTCATGAAATAATTTCAACAATAAAAGCTACCACTTAACAAGTTGACTTTCTCTTGAATCAAGATAATTTCATTCTATCAATTAAAAGTGGGATAGTGGAATTAGTATTACTTGAATAATAACTGAAGACCTCACTTTAAGTCAGGGGCAGCAGGGTACCTAAAATCATTTGTAATAAAATGGAACATATTTTGTGTTTTAACAAAATTACCACAAATTTTTTTCTGCATCTAGATGAAGAATGAAGTTAATGAAATTTAATTAGGAATTTCAAAAATGAAAATCTAAAAACAAACAATCAGGGCATCTGGTAGAGTGTGGAAAAAAAGGGGAAATAGTGCGGAAATTTTTCACAAAAAGTGCAGAAATAAGTGCGGTAAAAAGGTCAATAGTGCGGAAATTTTTGACAAAAAGTGCGGAAATTTTACACATTTTTTTTCTTACTTTCCTAGCATATTATTCTTGTTTAATCAAAATTGTGTATTTTTTAACATTTCACTTTGGTTAATTTGTTAAAACAAGCCATAAACTATCTGGAAATCAGCAACACCCGTTTCAACCATTCAATGTTCCAGATAAGAGACGGGTCTCGGGTCAAAAACCCGATGGCAACTGCTGAATGACCCAACACTGATGAAAAGGAAAATCCGCTGAAATATTCATGACATATAAATTAAAGTACTATAAGTATGAAAGAAAACAAAAGTAAATAAAAGAGGGAAGTTTCTAATGAAAAACGATTGAAAAAATTGCTGTAATACAACTAGGGATCAAGGAAACGAAGTTTGAAAAAACGACTAAATTCGAAAGGTGACTTGACTTGCGAATCATTTGCACTCTGTTAATTTAGCAAATAAAAGATAACGTGCCCCAGAAATAAAACTTGCCCTGCTGTGGCATTGTTAATTTCCATACTTGTTAGTTCAGGATAAAATAAACACAGTTCGAAACCTTACTAAGGCTCAAGAAACTGAGAAATTATTTTTCTGATTCATTCGTGGCAGCTCTGTCTCGTGTGAATTTCTCCTTGGTTGCCTAGCACGTGATCAATTTCTTCTCTGATCTAACTTTATTTCTTTGTAAACAAGATTCCAAAATGTTACATGAACAGCAGCCCGACTCAACCAGGCCGACTTTCAAAATTTTTTTTAGTGAATTCTTTGTTTAATCCTTAGAACTAGTGTAAATAATCTGCCAAAAATCGAGTCTGTAAAAAACCAGTTTAAGTTTTTGTTTACATACTAGTGCCTAGGCCTACACTTTTTTTCCCAACAATGTGAATGCCTGCTAATTTTTTAAAGCCTTTTCACTCGTAATTTCCCGTGGTTTAATCATTGAAACAGAGATAAATATTGGTTGTTTAATCCATTATTTGATCTTCTAAGCTTAACTGTATCGAGTTGTAAACAAATTCTTTTATAATTTGATAAATTTTAAATTGAAACTGGTAGTTTTTCGTTCAAAGTGCGGGAAAGTGCGGAAAAAGACAAATAGTGCGAGATAGTGCAGAAATTCGTCAATAGTGTGGAATCGCACTATCGCACTTTACCAGATGCCCTGAACAATAGTTCACTCACAGCCATTCTTTTGAGCAGTACTTGCTCCAAAGTAAAATGCAGAATAGAAAACATGGATAATTTATCATGGATGAAGCTGGAAAGTAACTAAACTGATATAAGCACTGTTAGCCCACATACCGCAGGATAGGCTTCTCGTCCAAATGGTGGCGGAAAATCAATCTCACCCCATTTTGTCTTGCATATAAACTCCGCTGTCTGATCCAACTTGGAAGCCAAATCCAAGGCATAAATAGATTGACCAACAACAACTACAACAATAACATTTTCAGTAACAACCTCCAGATTAACATCAACCACAAAGCCATTTAGTTTTGGTATAACAGTCTGAGCAGGATATTGTCAACTAAGTCTGAGGCAATATTATCGCTAAATTAACTTGTGACACTATTTAAATGGACTTGCATTCTTTCTATCAGAGTGAACCTGAGCTCTGATGATGAACTAAAATAGTTCTAAAACGTTTAGTTGTTTTTAAAACAAAACAATATACCAGTTTTACCTGATTTTAAATAGTTTTTAAATTGCTTTTAAGAACACTATGCAACAGTATTAGAAGTTCCAGTATGTGAACAATTAAAAATTAATATAAATTCAGTAGAACTTTCACACATACTATACTATCAGAGGATTTTGTTCATAATCTAATTTGTACATTCTTTTTCAACCAATTTGTAGGTTTGTTTATACTAAAACAATTAGACCTCTCGGTCTCATGGATTACGAGTTTGAATAGCCAATTTGTCATACTGCCTTATGGGATATTGACTTGTAGTCCATTCCTCCTCACAGTCTAATTATTTTAAAGTAGCAGTAGTAGTAGTAATAGTATGCAGTAATAGTAGTAGTAATAGTATGCAGTAGTAGTAGTAGTAGCAGTAGTAGTAATAGTAGTAGTAGTAATAGTATGCAGTAGTACAGTAGTAGTAGCAGTAGTAGTAGTAGTAATAGTATGCAGTAGTACAGTAGTAGTAGTGTAGTAGTAGTAGTAATAGTATGCAGTAGTACAGTAGTAGTAGTAGTAGTAGTAGTAGTAAGTAAGTAATATTCTGCTTTATTGGCACGACATAAAATGTTTACATATTGCCAAAGCACGGCATTTTTTTTCTTCTTCTTAACATTAACAATAACAATGAAGTTGTAATATAAAATTGATATGCAAAAAGTACATTATGT
>JAOBAY020087375.1:0-10361 GCA_025331085.2 Zoanthus sociatus
GACAGGAACAAGCACAAGGACGCAACAAAGCAGCAAGTAGGGAAAAGGGAGAATTTAATTCAGAAGAAATGTTTTTATTTTTGTTTTAAACGAGGAAATATTTTTGGTGTTTTGAATATCAATAGGTAAAGAGTAATCTCGTACCCAGATCTCACAGAAAAAGTGAGATCTGGTAAAGTTTGTTTTGGAGGCCCGTTATACGGGCATTGCTATAACTGCGCACGTTCGTCCGTAATTTTTCAGTGAGATCTGGGTACGAGATTAGGTAAAGAGTTGAATCATTTTGGTCCACGAAAGCGAATGCCAAACTGTCTAATATTCGTTCTGTAATAAGGTATGTGAAATGAATTAGAGTTTCTAGTGTTATAAGAATGAAGCTGATTTGTTAGTAAAAACATCTCGTTTAACATATTAGGGAGAAAATTTTCTTTAAATAAATACATGAATTTTAAGGTGTGAAAACTAAAGATATCCTGAATTTTTAAATTTTTGAATAAAGGTTCTGTGTGGGCATCAAAATCACTTTCTTTTGTAATAAAAATATATTGTTTAGATTTGAAGTGTACGTTGATCCCCAAGCAGAAACACAATAAACAAGGTAGGGTTAAACTAAGTTATAATACAATGTACATAAAGATGTAGAGGAAAGGCAAAAACTCGCTTTAAATATTACTCCAAATATTTGCTACCTGTACGCAAATACGCACGTGCGTACCTCACAAATCTTGAGTAAAAAAATGTGACTCGAAACAGGAAAAAATATTTAAGGAATAGGTATGAAAGCGCCAAATTGCATGTCCGAGTGTGATTATCCTTATGTTATGAAACAGTAAAGCTGTCCGCTGAATTTGGCGCCAATGTCGTAGATCGCTAGCGCATCCGTGAAGAACCTTTGTAAATTCCCATTCAGTTCAGTTCAGTTCTCCATTAAGCATAACAAAGATACAGATCATTAAATTGTCACTAAGGGATTTATTATGTTGTGTTTTTCTCAGAGCATGTGATGAAAATATCCAGTTGAACAGGCAAATTTCTAAAAAATTAGCACTTTGCCAAAATCTACTTAGTAATCTCGTCGATTTGTGCGTACCTTTAAAAAAATCATGGTTACGCGCCTGAATAACAACTAGTACTTTTGTTTGAAGTTGTATTTAGTGTTGTGTAACTTTTTATGTACGTACTTGCTTGCTTTATTTGCACTGAAATGAAATTTAAAATTAAAGTATGCTTTTATTTTAGTTTGGCTTCGTTTGTTTTTGTGGCTTGAAGACGTGAATTTCATTTTCTTATGCTAAAACAACACTTCACTCGCTCGCTACGGTTGCTCGCAGAAAATATTGTTTTCACTATTCGAAAATAAAAGATATAATTTGGCGCCATATATTATCTGTTTATAAGCTTTACCTGGCGCACACGTCTGAATGTGTCTCTGCTAACATTGGAAAAGATGTTACATTCAGGCTGTAGAAAACAAAAAACAGAAAATGTCGATTGAGTAACACTAACATATTCCAAGTACCTTTTCGATAACATTTCGTTTCAACTTTAACGTTTTACCCGAAGAAAAGCGTTTAGAGTCAGGCACTAGTAGCTCTAAGAAAAGTAATATCGGAAAAAAACTATTATGAAAAATATGAAGAAATATGAAGGCTATGAAAAATATCTGTTTTTCAAATTTCTATCATTTGATTGGTGAGAGTGAAATTCCCTCTTTTAAGAAGAGTACAACACTCAATTAGTTAGGTTATTATTTTCTAATCATTTATCAAAACTATGACAGTTTCAAAACTATAGACCCCCCACTGGTCTCCCTTCTCTATTTATCTCCCTTTCTCAGTTCCCTCCCATCTCTCATTATCTCCTCTTTTTAGACCCCTCCTACATTTCACTATCTTTCCATTTAAATTTCCCTCCCTCCTCTCACAATCTCCCTTTTTCAGTTCCCTCACCTCTCCATTACTCCATATCTCCCTTTTTCAGTTCCATCTCACTTCTCCTATCACCCTTTTTCAGTTCCCTTTCTCCTCTCACCATCTCCCTTTTTCAGTTTCCTCTCACCTCTCCATATCTCACTTTTCAGTTTCCTCTCACCTCTCCATATCTCCCTTTTTCAGTTCCCTTTCACCTCTCCTATCTCCCTTTTTCAGTTCCCTCCCACCTTTCACCATCTCTCTTTTTCAATTTTCTCTCAGCTCTCCATATTTTCTTTTTTCAGTTCTGTCCTATCTCTCACTATCTCCCTTTTTAGTTCCCTTTCACCAATTCATATCACCCTTTTTCAGTTTCCTCCCGCCTCTCACGATCTCCCCTTTTCAGCCCCCTCCCCCTCTTTTTATCTCCATTTTTCAGTTCCCTCCAACCTCTCACACAGTCTTCCCTTTTCAGTTCCTTCTTCTTTTCCCAGTCCTCTTACTGTCCCTAGTGCCCACCTCTCTCTTTTCCTCCCTTTTTTTGTTTCGAACAACCTTAAAAAGCCCGCACCGATTACTACTATTCCACGTGATCGACCTTCGCTTTTTCCACAATAGCAACAACAAAACAAGAATAAATAATCTTAGTTTCTAATAAACATGGTTTAGTGAATAAGACTAAAACACACAGCAATTGGTAAAAACCATAAAAGCCTTTAACGTAGTAAAATGTCAACCAATATGGTTTTATATTTCTATACCTGAGCAAAGATATCAAAAGCCACAGCTGCGTGATGATTCTCCAGAGGTGATATATCGTTATATCGAATGGACAATTCAGTCCTGGCGTTGATTTGATACCTGGATTCCAAACAACTGAGTCAGACTTACAGCCAACCTTATCTCAAGCAGTACAACGTAACATAAACAAAAGCATCTGCTGTTTTCGTTTGAAATATTTATCATTTTTTATCTTTACTATCACTGCCACTACCACCACTACAATCATCATCTCCATCACCACCGACATCAACCACCATCATTATCATCTTGAACACCTTCAACTGAGGTTCGCCCTCAAAAAACTATAACTTTTATTCTAATTTTCAGTGTCATCAACATCACCACCACCACTTCAGGGCCGTAGAAAGGGGAGGGGCCGGGGGGGGGGGCCTGTGATCCTCCCCAGTTTTTACTCCAACCTTTGTCACTACTATTGCCTCACAGAAACTCTGAGAAAAAGGCAGTTATTTCACTAGTTTTTAACACTCTGACTTTGTTTCAAATGGAATTAAAAACCCAGGAAATACGTTTTTAGATAAACTAATTTTCAAAATATTTCGGGGAGCATGCCCCCGGACCCCCCTAGAAGGCTCCTGCGTTTGATATTTGGTTGTGACCCCCCAGTTTTTCAAGGCTTGCTAAGGCCCTGCACTTTCATAGCTATCACCGCCGACAGCAGCAGCAAATATCATCACCTTTATATTCAATGCCATCATCACTATCATCATATTATCATATTGTCTGTATCAACTGCCCACATCATCAATCGCACCATTAATAATACTGTTATCGCTTTTGCTATCTCCATTCCTGTTGATATTATTATTGCTGTCGCTATTGCTGATGCTTGTATAATAAATATTACAATAATTACAATTATTACAACAAGTACCATCACCACAATCATTATTACCAACACCATTGATCCAAACAACTACTATCATTATTACTATTTTTGTCTCTATCACCATCACCATCACCATCGCTATCTCAGTTGCTATTGCTGTTGATTTTTATGTTGTTATTGCTATTGCTGTTGCTGTTCTTGTTGCTGTCGCTATCGCCAATTGATGTTGCTGTTGTTATTATTGCTATTACCAATAATTGCTGCTGCTATTACACTTACTATTACATTCACTATCGCTAACACCATGACTAATTTCATAAGTATAATCACCACCGATATCAGCAACCACTATCACTAATAATTCTTTTTATTATTATTACAGTTACTATCACCATCGCTATCGTTTCCCTTTGTACCATCACAACAATTATAGCTCACAAAAAAACACCATTATGACCTTAATTATGAGGCCATCGTTGTGCTTTCCTTGTCGCCATCATTATTGCTATCAGTTAATGGACCATTTTCAGTTACTCCTGATTTAAATGACAGCGGACTCAATTTATACAGTTGATCTTAGCCTCTTTTTGTGGTTAAATAATCAAAAATTAAACACTTGCGAGTGGGAGCGAGAAATCACCTTTCCAACAATACATACAATTATAAGTAGTGTATAACTGCATTGGCATTTAGGAGTATTTAACTTCATATTGAGGCTAAGACTGCACACATTGAATATGTTACGTCAGCGGCAACTGCAAATTCAAACATGCTCTATTGATACATACATGTTGTTGAATCCCGGATGATCCAAATCATGGCAGACAGAAGCAGTCATAAGGATCAACAGGTCTTGTTTCGTTAGGAGTTCCTTCAGATTACACAAATGTATCATACAGTACATCTGTAGCAAGATAATCATTTATCATTGTTAAAATCAAAAACTAAAAAATGTATTTTAAACTCGTAAGTTATTTCTGCTTAGATAAAAACTAAAAAGGCAGGACAATGGTGCAGTAAAGGTTTAACCGGAAATGGTAAGCGCAGAAAAATAATACCAGAAGGGAAACGCGGGTTGCACGCTTCTTAAGACAACTATGGGCTCATCAGGATAACTAGTAGTGCTTTGGGAATTATTACCTAGAATTTTTCAGTGTTTATTAGAATAGAAACTATATTAATTAAAAGCAAGGAGAGCTCTGAAAAAATTCGAGACCCTGATGGATTTTGAATCCAAGGTCTTTCGTGATCTAGTCTGCAAGGAAATTGGCAAGAATTTATGGTTAAAAATATAATAACTGAAAATGTTGCGAAACCCTTCAGCAATTTAACGATTTGGTACAATATGATTCCTTGTGAAAGTGATTGCAATGATTTTAAGGATTTCCCTCTGGGCATTTTGCATTTTTATTTTTCAACGATAATAAACTTAATTTGTTATTAAACATATGCGCTTTTTGACTGCCCCCTGTAGACTGTTTTTAAGGGGATTTTTATCTGCCAGTATTTTAAAAGATGTTGCTTTTTAGAAATAAAGACTACCTTAATATTCGGATAAGAAAAATATCTCGATCATGTTATTCCAAGGCTATTTGGCATTGCCCGTTCTAGTGATGAGACTTCAAGGATATGAGATTTTGATAATGTGTCAAAAAACTGCGTTCAAAACAAATGCTATTTTTTTTGTCAAAAATTTGTCATTGTAGGAGGTGGGTAGAGTGTCAAAATTGCTTCTCAAAAAATTCTCTTTTTAGGTTCCAAGGGTTGGAATATCTAAAATTAATAACTAATCACAATTTTATTTGGGTGTCAATCAATCTCTTGCTGAACATCATCTCTAACAATGTAAAATGGATGGAGACCTTTCACATGACAGGCGGATACTAGTACATACAAGCACAAAAGTCACCGAAGGCCATTTGACAATTAGACCTCGAGGACGAATGGACTACAAGTCAATATATAAAATCGTAGTCCATGAGGCCAAGAGGTCGAATTGTTTTAGTGTAAATGTAATAATCGGTCAAAAAAGGATGTAAAAAATAAATAAGTGATGAAATCTTCTGATACTATAGAAAAAAGGGGCTCATTATCTTTTCTCTATTGGTAGGCCATCACAAATTAGATCTCTAGTAGAGTAGCCAACCAGAATGCAGGATGCTTGTTATACTAATTGCAGACATTAGAGCAAAAGTTGTACCTTCTTCCCAACTATTTGAAAATCCGCGCCATAGACTAACACCTTATCAACTAGGCAGACCATCAAATCATAAGCACCTACCATCTGAGTTACACAGAAGCAGTGACGAAAGTTGTGGAAAGGATTTTCCCTGTAATTCGCTTGAACGCACATCTGCAGTAAAAGTAATTATTTTGTTGTTTTTGATCTAATAGTGCAACCAATAGTAAAAATATTTTAAGCAATCTAGTTGATCATGTACAAAGTTAAGAAATTGTGTTTAAAAAGCTGGATTCAGCTTGATCTTGCAAGATCTCACATGCCTGTCAAAATGTAGCAACTAAGTACAAATAAAGGCGAACTGGTAACGAAGAAAATCTAAGTTATTCATGTAAAAAAACCTTGTAGCAGCAGAGGACTGTTTAAATTTAAGTGATTTTCAAAGCAGTTATGGTTAACTTCTTCAGCATTAAAGAATTGCTTGGGTATAAAGAGTGACACATTTTAGTTTTTGACACTGTCTTTTCGTTTATAATTTTTCTCAAATAGATGCCGTTAATCAGTAAAGCAAAATTGCAACCTAATCGCTATTATTTCAAACACCCATGCAGGTGCTCAGCCCCATGCATACCAGCACGTAGTTATTCTATTTACTATTGTTATTTGCTGTCGTGCGCGACCCGAAGGTCCCTAGCATGCAAATTCCATGACGGTGACGTGATCAGGATAGTCAACCATTTTGTTTACTTCGGCGAAACGGTGACTGGCACGGTGGGAGCAAAAATGGACAAAGAGATAACAGCTCGGGAAATCAAAGTTAACGTTCCAAAGGGTAAGAAGCATCTGGAACTCGAAGAAGTATAGCAAGAAAAGCAATATCAAACTCCATAACACATTCGTTAAGCCTGCGTCGATGTACGGCTGCGAAAAGTGGATAGATAACGCAGAGCGCATCGAAATATTGAACTTGTTTCACTTTAAGTGCCTGAAGAAAGTCATGGAATTCTATTTATTCTATGTAATTTAAAAGGAGGGGCTAAGTGAACGGTGCGGGTATGACCGGCTAATATCTGAACAGACATAACTAGAATGCTTCTGAAAATAGTTACTATCATCAGCTGGATACCTAAAATGCGTGCAATTCTACAATTGGTTTCGGCTCCATTAACGTTATTAAAATTGGGCGATAGATGTGGCTAGCTCCATCTGTTTTGGTTGCCAAGGCAACATCGCTTAACGATAGAAGATTTTATAAGAGTCTGTAGCTTTTTAACAGTTTTACTGCCCATTTGTTCTGAGTTCTAATTCTTTTGGAACCAATTCATAAACGAGTTGTATGCTAATGAAGGAATAAGAAGAAATAAGAAGTCGGCCTCTTAGTGCATGCTGAGGACATTACGCGAAAACTATGACTAATAACAGCGTGCAATTTAACTAACTGTGACATAAATTTTACACTTACCATCCATCTCTTCAGTATAGGTGGCGAAATGTTGAATTCTTGTACCAAACCCAAGTCAAAATACATGAACTCGATGAGACTGCGCATCTGAAAATTGTATTGGAATAATCAAAAGTAACTGCAAAACTTCTTTCGTGAGAACATTGACAAGAAAGCAAAATATTCAGAAAGATTAATATTATTTGATAACAATAATAAATTATTATTTGATAATAATAAAATTTTACAAAAACAATATTTCAGAAAAAGGTAAAAACAATATCAGGCTGAAGTGTTTTTAAAGTAAAGTCTAGTACGTATAGGGCGGATGTGGTTGGCGTAGTTGGTAAGATCTCTGCTTTTCACCACAAGGTCCCCAGTTCGATCCCGGCAGTTTGCCCAGATTCGAATATTTGTGTTATCTTCTTTTCCGCCTAAGCCAACTCGGCTTTCCATCCTTCCGGGGTAGGCAAATGAGCGTTTGCTGGTTGCTAACCTGCGATGGATTAGTGTCCCGTCCAGGAGGGGTCAAAAACTTTAATCTGCTCAACACTACAGAAACTGGAAATAACCACCGGCTCCATGGGCCACTAGGCTTGTAAAGGAGTTAGCTAGTACAGTAAAAATCCGCGTATAACCTAATTTTTTTTACTTAACTTAAACAGCTTTTTATATAATTGTAGATAAAGTAATCCTTACTATGTAGACAACGTTCTTGATGTTAAACTTCTCGTTCATTTATATTTAAACATAAACAGACATGTTTCGAGGAACAACACTCATCGTCAGGCTCCCAAAGGTTTTTAACTAAGTCCTTACGTTTTCATAGAAAATTCTTACACACATATTAATTACAGTACTTTGGCTTCAAAGAAAAAACTTGTGTCAAGTGACACAGCAGATTATGATCATCATTCAACAACTCAACCAATAAGAAACTAAACTGAAAATTTTGGCCTGAATAGGTTCTTATGTGGAGGACTGGCTTAAACTTAACTTTTTGCCTAACAGATTCTTAATTAAAACCCAGATTCTCATACGTGGGTTTTTGAGATTGGGAATCCAAAAGTATCGGAATGACTGGATGTTGTTATGAAAGAAAAAGGGGCGTTTCATCTAATCATACCACTGCTCATTTAATCGATTAAACTTCGCTGAGAAATATTAAATCAATTCATAGTCGTTCGTAGTTTTAGCCAATCGCATTTGTCGTATGAAGCCGAACAAGTCACTCCACAACCATTCACAGGACACCTTTGCGAATTGATTGCTGTCTATATCTTATTTAGTGTTTAATAAACGTGCACGCGACTAAAGGTTTTAGCTAGAGAATTTATTGAACAACTTGGCTTTATTTGAAAATCATTTTTACTTTTTTAACTTGTTGCAAAATGACAATGTAACGAACTAAGCTGCATGGACAAAGTTTAAATTTGGTTTTGATTGCGCTTGAATATGCAAAGCGTTTGCCTGGGGAAATATCAAGGTGCTAATAGAGGCCGGCCAAATAGCTTTAAGGGAATGAAAAAAAAATTAATATGTATATAAAACTAATTAATCATGGTAACTTCTAACTAGTGAATAATGAAGTTAAAAAATTAAGTTGATTAAAAGACGACATTCTTTGGCAATTATCTCTAAGAAGCTGTGTTTTCAATCATTTAAAACGTATTATATCTATCAGTCAATATTCATACCTCATTTGGCTCCCACTCCCAAACATTGAATTTGGGCTCTTGTAATTTCTTTTTTGTTTCTTCGGAAAACACGTACTGTTTAAGAAAATTCGCGACAGAGATTAATGAGGGAATGCCACTTTAAGCAAGAATATACATACCCTGAAAACTTTTCTATTTAAAAAAAGGAGTGATACTAATAATAATATAAATGATAATAAAATGATATTGTATAAACCTACTAATGGTCACGCATCTTGAATTCTGATTGGCTACTCTGCTAAAGGTCTATTTGTGATGGCCTACCAGTGGAGAAAAGATAATGGATGAACTACATTTTACTATAATATCAGAGGAGTTCATCGATAACTTAATTTGTACATCCCTTTTTGATTGATTTGTAGGTTTATACTACAACAATTAGACCTCTCGGCCTTATGAATTACGAGTTTGAATAGCCTAGCTATTGACTCGTAGCCCATTCGTCCTCAAGGTTTAACTGCTTAAACAGTATAATAACGATAATGGTAACTGAAAACGTAACTCGATGTTTTCGTGGTAAAATAAGTGGAGGAAAAGTCGACAAGCAACAGTGATGAATTTTAGTCACAATATTTCGATCGGCCATACCGATCTTCATCAGTGGACGATCGAAATATAGTGACTAAAATTTATAATTGTTGTTTGTCATTTTTTTTATACATTTTTTGTAGCTTTATTATTTACATGACTTGGTCCGACCCTGATCCAATAATACAGAAAGTTGTAAACGGATTTTGCTACAACTTTTTTTAGTAGTAAATACCGGGTGGTTTTTCTTTTCTTTTTTTTTTATTAATTTTTATCCTTTTTTAATTTTTATCAGTAAGTAACAGCTCCAGTCCAGAAAGAAACGCCTGCAAGAGTTACCAGAAAATTGAGAAGCTTTTCGCTTTCTTGCTGTGCTAATGACAGTATGGAAACTCTTATTCTTGTTGAATACAAAGTAAATGCAAAATTGGCAAAAATTATCGCATTATTTTTATTCTTTCGTTTTCAAAGCCTATTATTGAGTTGAACCTGTGTTGTAGCTGTTAGTAATGTATCCCCAATTAGTTACGAAAACTAAATACACCGACGTCACATATTAACGAAGCTTTTGCTTTACTTTACTCTAATTACTCTCGAAACACAAACTACATGCAACTGCATTGTTAATTATTACCGAAATTTTATCAAAATCTTTACTAAAATACCTTTTCTTCTTTGATTGTTATTGGTGATAAGCTTCAAATTCGAA
The DNA here is from genome assembly GCA_025331085.2 of Zoanthus sociatus. Lineage (NCBI taxonomy): Eukaryota > Metazoa > Cnidaria > Anthozoa > Zoantharia > Zoanthidae > Zoanthus > Zoanthus sociatus. The sequence goes on from JAOBAY020087375.1 coordinate 10,116, forward strand.
AAGGTAAATGATCCCATGCCCTACCGTTTGCTTGCATTGAAGAGTTTAAGCGAAGTAAAAGGTATAGTAACTAAACTGTACATAATATATCAGCAAGTATAAACGATCCTCTGTTCCTCTGTTTTAGTCCATACTACCACACGTTTAAACAGTATTGTGAAAAATATATAAATACAAATACAAATATATACAAGTTCTCCCCTCGGGGCTTTTCAGAACCTGTTTACACGTATATACAGGGTCAGA
>JAOBAY020087385.1:0-10360 GCA_025331085.2 Zoanthus sociatus
TTTTTCGAAAACTTTGGAAAAATTTGATAAAAGTGATATCGGTCTATAGTTCACAAAATATTGGGGGTCTTCTGATTTAAAAACAGGGAGAACTTTGGCTATTTTCAGTTTATCCGGGAAAATTCCGCTGTTTAATGAAATATTTATAATTTCAGATAAAGGGTCAGCAATAATATCTAGAGAGTCCTTAATGACAGTCATGGCAACATTATCATAGCCAGGAGCCTTTCCGGATTTAAGTGAGTTACAAATGTCTCTTACTTCCTGGCTACTAGTCGGTTTAAGGATTATAGACTCGTTAGTCATACTCGGTAGGAAGGACTGAAAAGAATGATTACTAGCCGGGATTTTTTCGGCCAGGCTTGGACCAATGTTGGTAAAATACTTACAAAATCCGTTAGCAATTGCCAAAGGGTCAGTCACCGCTTCACTATTTACATTAAAAGACGAAGGCAAAGGAGGCTTTACCTTTCTTTTATTAATAACTCCATTTATTAAATTCCATGTTTGTTTTAGATCAGACTTTGCGACTTCGAATTTAGTTTCGTAATATATCCGTTTGGCATTTCTTATCAAATGATTTAGTTTGTTTCTGTGAATTTTATATTGTCGCTCCCTAAACCGGTTGGGTTTTAATATCAATTTCTTGTATAGAAAGGTATTTAAGAAATAACCACTTCTTCACCTTCGGTTTAGTTTGTTGGACATTGCAACCATTGCATGATCACTTCAATATGTAAGTTTTTACCGTCCTACTATACCATTACTGTGTTGCAGCATAATTGATTTTAAAACTTTTTTTAAAAAATCGCCACTCCGCAAAACTTGAACTGGTGTACACTTTTTAACATAGCTGATTTAAACCTCGATGTTTGTGGAACAAAGGCTCAAGGAAAGAAATGGCATTTTAAAAACGACGGCATTTCAGTTTTTACAGTGTACCACCATAACAAGGCTGTGATTTTAACAACAAAGAAAACAAATCCAGGCTTTATCGTATCGATTAAGGAATGTGGACAAAATGACAGTTCTGTTCTACCCAATATTCATTCTTTACTTAAAACAATACTTACATCTAAAATCTATAAATGGAACACTCGCATCTACCAAACAAACTCACAACAACGTTGAAATCTATAAATCTGGGGTTCGAATACCTGCATTAATTAAAACAAATAAATTCTGTAAATATGTACATTCAAAGTAGAAAATTTATTTTTTTATGATAATGTTAACTGTTTCCTTGTCTTTGTTATCCAGCTATGATGACTTGATTGAGACTTTCACAAGTTTAAAAGCTAACATTGCAAAGAGAAACATAAGAGCTTTCTTTTGATGTACAATATGTGCTGAATGGGCTGAATTAAATTTCTTTTTTCGAAATTGTTTAAAGCTGGTATATTTTCCCTGAATGAAACCCTCAAGGGGCCTAGGATTGAAAGAGTTAACGTAGGTATCCTTTTCCAGTAGGAAATTCTCACCCAGACCTTTTTCTTCAGGAAAATTTCTTCTCAGAGAGGACCCATACTCTAAATGCAGGCTAAAATCAACATTATATTTTGAATTTAGCAAATGTAAAATGAGAACATAAAAATTATATGCCAATAAGCCAAAGCATCACAGAAAAGGGAAACATCATGGGATGTAAACCGTTAGGCAGTTTTTACCTAATAAGAGACTGGTCAGGAACACAGTGGTTTAGAAAACCTTTGTTCTATATTGGACATGCCATTCATATCTGGAAAAGGATACCGTAAGCAATAGAAAACAATTTTAAATATCTTAGAAAAACATGCACAACAAGAAATGAAGGAAGCAGGTATTTGCCTTCCAAAAACATAACACATCAAAGACAAAGCAATAACTAACGATTCACCTTTAGATATTGCCACAAGTTTTGACGGAACTTGGGCTAAACAAGGATTTACATCAATGACTGGAATAGTACACTTGTTATTTCTGTGGATACTGTTGAGGTCTTGATAGTGATATTTTGTCTAAACAAAACACAGCAAGCAAATTTCGTCAAATATCTGACAATTACAAGCTCCAAGAAAGTAACTTGAATTTTAGCACCTTCCCAGTTTTGTCCGTTTGAACTCTCAAAGTTGCAGTGGAGAAAGCTTGATAGTTGATAGTTATTTGCATAATTTAGATTTCCTGATCTTATGTTTTTCTTTATGTAGGTTCCCAGAGAGATCATTATGCAGTATCCACCACTAGATAGGATTCATACTACACATGTTTGCAAGAGCTTTGGAATTTTATTGATCCTGACTAGTTTAATTGCTACTGTTATTGCAGTTAAAATTCAGGATAAGGGTACACGATTATAGGTCCAAATATGAAATTAACTTTCACCCTGTGAAACCAACAGTATTCAAATGAACGTTCTGTTTCCATATAAAATGATAGAAACTTAAGTGTAAAGAGATACTCCTTAACAGTATTTCACTGAACATGCATACCTTTTAGGGACTGAAATGGTCTCAATACATAATTACCAGTGATAGCAGTCAGTGGTAAGGAAGGAAGTAGGCAGTGTTCTCCCACACTTCTTGAAAATGACCAAATCATTTTTGAATAAAAAATAGTGCCACAAATAATATTCTTGAAGTGCAAATAAAAATCTCAAAGAAGAAAACAATGAATAGCAAAAACTTTCATCAACTGAAGACCCAGAAATCCACTTACAGATGATGGAAGCTACATTGAGGCAGTTAGAAAAGCGATCATGGAGTTAACCTCTTACAATGGTGCACTGCGACAAATTAATGTGATTGGAACTCGCTACAAATGTTCGTAAAAAAAGACACGTTTTTTCAAAGCCTTGCACCAAATTCCACGCTTGCACAGGGCACATTGCTGACTTTCAGGTTGGGCAAACAAAGTTAAGGGCAGTGACATTTCATAACCCATTGCAAACTGTGTTCACAGAGATGGTACTACCAAATTTGCTCAGCACTATTAAAGTTTTCAAGTGACGTCTAGAGAGGGGGAGAGCATGAGATTTGGTATGCTAAATGTCAGGGGCACACAGCAGAAGACCTTGTAGAAATTTGAAGAAATAGAGCATGTGCGCGCCTGGATGACGTAGAGATGTGGCAACCTAATGTCAAGCAACTTCTTGTCTCTAACTGGAACAGCGAGTGACCAAGCAGCCGTTAATACTGCTTTTGTTAAAGAATTGGATGAGGTGACCTCAAAGGTAATCTCAGTTGCAGAGGCCAACTGGGATGTCTTAACTAATGAAAAGAAAAAATTGTTTATGAGCGCTGACCATTATTTTTGTGGGTTACATTTGATTGTCAATTTTGAAGAGGAATTGCCAAAGCCCTTAAATCTGCTAAAGGTGCAATTTTGGAAGGGAGAAATCCCTTCACATTTGACAGTAGTGAGTGCACACAGCATGTAAAGCCTTTGAAGCACATGGTAGTGATGAAGCAGGGGTTGCTTCCCACTTTGATGCATTTTTGAAGGGAAAACATGAGGTTCTGCACTTGGCAAGCTAAAAGGAAAACAGAATCAGCATTGCCTTCTACGATGCCACTGCACTGTACTACCACAAGGATCACCTCCTGGAGTTCCTGGCAAGGTGGCCAAATGCCAACAGGTTGCTGAAGTCTGTTGACATAATTATTAAGATCCCTGTATATTTAGGTGGTATCAGGGCTGTTGGTATTATCAACAAAAACGACACTGGTCCTCTCAGGAGACTCACAGAGTCCAACATCGGGATTCTTTCTATGGATCCATACTATTACTAGCTTCAACTGGAAAGCTGGCCAGTAAATTTATTGCTGCAGAGCTCAGCCAAATAAGAAAGCCAACTGCATGCAGTAAGGTTTGAAGCTAAAAAAAAGCTCAACAGACGCTTTTTTGGTTCTATTTTACTCTTTCATTTTTATTTTGATATAAAAGTTATTTGATAAAAATCTCTTTTGGAGTTATCAAGCACAACAAAATTATAAATAACTTGGCGAGTTTCCCTTGGGTAAAAAGAATTCTAAACGTTTGTGGCAGTTGCACTGCAGTTTCAGTTCTTTTGTAAGAATTAGTCAAATTTGAGTAATTCTAATAATAAATTCGAAACATATTTTTCAACAAACGTTTAAGCAACAAAGAGTACCTACAATCCTGGACAAAAAGATTTGGGACAGTTGAGCTTTTTCGCCACACTTTACGCGAGGTTTCAACTATCACCAAAATGAAAGGCTCCCACACTATTAAATGTAATTGATCCCCCCTTCCCCACTCCACAATGTTGAAATAGCACTTTGCCATCAGTCTACTTAATTCAAGATTTTGCAACAGTGAATGGGAAGGGGGGGTAGGGAGGGGGAGTGCTATTTAAAGCAAAATTAATGAAATGTCACAAACATTTTGTCTAGGATTGTCTGAGGGGTTAAAAAATTAAACTGTGACTTATATTTCAACGCAAAAATGTTTTAAAAAACAATACAGGTATTCTGATTGTTATTAGACGTCCACAATTGAAAAGTGCATTCAAAATGATTTGAAATTCATCTAGTTGTGTTTAGGGAGTGGTGTGGGAATTCATTTAATTGTGTTTAGGGGGTGCGGTTGGACACCCGTTTGTGGTTTGAAGTTGATATCTGCGGATGCATGCGACTTTTGTTCTATCTTCTGGTATATTTAAAAGTCAGTATCAAAATGGAAAGTCTTACCAGTAGACAACAACGAATGGTGCATCTTATAACTTATAGCAGGGCAGACAAGTTAAAGATTGATTCGAGGGAAAGCTTTACAAATCTTGTCCAAAATCCAAAATCAGTCAAAGGTGAAGGTGTTGCATTAGGCAGTATCGGAGGAACGGTATCACACTAACACAGAATCCAATGTTGATAGCCCTACTCAGGGCTATGGGAAAATGAGATGGTTTAATGTTCGACATATCTTGAAAGCCAATTTTGAATCAAAGTTAATTTTTGCTCACCCCATAACACTTACTACAGTTCTTACAAGTATGTTGTAAAAGAGGATTTACAAGCCATTACTTCGGATAACCATCCCGACCTTGGAGAAACTCCTCCAACTACAGAAACAGCAATTGTTGCAAGAAAGAGAAAGAATAGAAATCAAAAAGGCAATTCAAAAACGAAATGCAAAGAGCGGCTGTCCATTTACGACGTTACCTAATTGATTCAGTCATGCGGCATTAAATCAAGATTGGAACTCGTATGCTTAGCTGTTCAGCAAAACAAGGAGAGAAAGAGTAGCTTGGCAGAATTTATCGCGTGTAGAGGCGGAAAGGCAGTTGAGGAAGCTTTAGCCCTGGCAAAAGAATTTTCAGAGGCTGAAGAAAAATTTGAAAGAGCTAAAAAGTCTCGAAATGAGTTACTAAGCAAAGCTTATAACGGTTCTTGTGCAGCAGACTGTAATGGTTGCTGGATAGATTGTGTGATAGATGTTCTAAAAAAATGACATTTCCAAAGCTGAGTTTTGTAATGCCATTTATATGGCATTGCACCTTAGAAGAGGGAAATACAGAAATATTTTCATTTACGATCCTGCAAAATTAGGAAAAACTTCTATTTTTTCTCCACTGAAGTTAATTTTTTAAACGTTCTGCAACCCAGCAACCGGAACATTTGCATGGGTTGGCACTGAGAAAGTCGAGTTAGTTCTTTTGAATGACTTTTGTTGGAACCCATCAATAATTGCATGAGCAGATATGTTGCAACTATTGGAGAGTGATATCGTGCATTTACCTGCTCCAAAGAATTTCTGTAACCAGAATTTCTGTAAGCAGAAATTTGACACTGTTTATGTTGACTTGAAATTACTGCCGTATCCAGCAAACTTCATTTTGCTTTTCCAGACAGAGTAGACTGATTCTAGCAACTAAACGTTCACCAATTTCTCTTTCTATTTTGGCCAAAACATTATAGATGCAGTTTATTTTGAGTGGTAGCTGATCTGATATGATACCATTATATGCGTTTAATTATTAACAAACATGTCACGTCATTTATATAATTACAAGACCACAGATGAAAAAACTGACCTCAAAAATCCAAACCATACATAAAATGATAGAACAAAGGTCATGGACTCTTTCGATAATTGGGAATTTTAGTCAAATTGAAGAGTTTTTGTGCTTGATAACAGAAGACTTGACCTTGATGTTGAACTGGGTTAAGTCCTGTTACTTGATGGGGGTTGATGCACAATATTACAGAGCAAAGGCTGCCAGTTAGAATCCTTACACACCTTCGTCACTGCATAGATTATAAATCGGTTTGTCAGATCAAAACAACTGAAGCAGAGATAGCTCGACAGATGTACAAGGATGGCATTTTCTCGGGTCTAAAGCCAGTACCAGAAGATGCATGTGTGCTTAAAACTTTTTGGTTGAGTTTGGTGAGGCGGCCATGGAGCAGTTTGTTTGTGTAGTTGCTTCTGGTTTTCTTTTTTCTGTTAGTGTGTGTGGTCGTGTGTGTTCTTAGAAGTCTTGTGTTTGGTATTTGTTTGTGTACCCGGTATTTATCTGGGGGGGATATGTATGTGAAAAAGAAAAAGTCAAGCTGATATCATTAGTTAAAAAAAGAATGATTTTTGGATTTTAGTTAAGTTCCCACAAGAAATAATGTTGTATCCTACGTTGTTGATTTGATGACATTAATCGGAGTTCAAAGAAACATACCTGTCACCTACGACGAACTGATTTTCAAGATTATTTGATCAATACCACAAAGATATAAAGGTGTTGTTATTGTAGCAGACACATATAAAGATGGATCAATCAAAAATCAAGAGAAAATGAAGGATCTTCTCAACAAATCCTCCTAAAATCCGCAAAAGCAAAAATTCCACAAAATTTTAACGAAGTTAAAAATTGTATCATCACTAGAAATAATTGTTACTAAACAGAAGCGTGAGTGGCACACGTAGTACAGGCCATGTGTACAATGTTGGTACCCATGCGTGGAAAGGGCAAAAAATCACATATTTTTTAGTTTTTTCTCTAATCTAGAAACCGTAGCACACTTATTTATATATACAAACGTGTATAACAACCAATTCATCAAAGCAGTCTAGTTTACTTGTAAATTGTCAGCAAAACATTGAAAAAAAAGGTCAAAAGAAAGAAAATGTCAATAATCTGTGTAACATTATCGTGATCTTAAACTAGGAAAATGTAAATAAGTTCGTAAGATCACAACGTAACAGGATGAAACTTTCCATGGTCAATTGACATAACTTGTTCTTCACGTATCTTTTCTCCAGCAACAATCAGGCAAATAATTTGGACGTCTTGACGAAAATAGCGAGTTTAGGAAACAATGTCCGCCATATTGAGTGTATATTTAAAGGCAGTTGAAATGAAGCTATTAAAACAGTTTTTGAAACTTGTTTTTGTGCACGGAGATTGGACAAACATATAAGTTCCTGGCTGTGGTATTCGTTTTGATTTAGAGGTTTAGATAGACCAAAGAAATCAAGATCTCTGATCTAGGTACGCTTTGTCCGAGCCACTGACGCTTCAGTATGCCAGCTGTGTCAGCACACACTTCGGTAGTCGTGTACTTGCACAGTTTGCGGTGCGTCTGCCGTGTGTGCACACGCCACATTGCCATATCTTTACACGTTCATTGGCCGTGTCCTACACGCTTTGGGCATGTCCCTACACGATTAAAAGGTTGTCTTGACATGATACGGCGTGCACTGACACGCCACTGTTTTTGTATATAAACTTTATTGCTAGAGATAGTTATTTAATTATATCAGTGGAAATCAATTATAGTTTTGATAATCCTTCTTTCTGAAATCAACTCGAATGGAAAAAATTAGTGATGCAGATAGGCTTAAACGTGACCGTGATTTGAAAAAAGAAAAAGCTAGGGCTTATTCAAAAAACACTATGCTACACATTGTGAAAAGATAAAGCAAGATAAAAAAGCAAGACGGGAAAAGATAAAAGAACTCAAACAGGTCCGAGAAATTTCAGAAGAAAAATCGCGACGAAAAAAATGGAGGGAAGCAAAAGCGTCCTATCATAAAAGAAAAATTGACGAGAATTCTTTATGTAATGGAGAAGATGACCAAAGAGAAACACAAACACCACAGTCAAGGAAAAAATTAAGAATGGAAGAAGCAAAACCGCAAAGTTCATTTCGAAGTAGAATGGCTAAAAGCAGAGCTATAAGATCTACTAGAGCTACGTTGCCACACACGCCTTCTAAAAGGGCAGAGATTTTGAAGGTTTTGATTAAAAGCCCATCGACAAGAAAGTCACTTGAGAAATCTGGCATTGTCAAAACTCCCCAGGAACAAGAAACTATTTCTGTTGCCACGGCAGTTCTTTCGGATGCAAAAGAAGCAGTAAATGCAACAAAGAAGAAGAGATCAGATGATGCATGGGCTGCTATGCGAGTCGGCTTGGCTTTCCTAGTCGACGAGAATGTCAATAAACAAAATCTAACACAACAAGTAGCTCGATCTTTAAATCTTAATACAAAAAGTTTAAAGAAAGCTCAGGCCTTGCGTACAAAATGTCTGAAAGATAAAGTCATGTTGGACATACACAGAACGAAAAACAAGATCAAATGCAATTCCTTACGAGCACCAGAAGCTTGCCCACAACTACTGGCTAAGAAATGATATTTCCCGTGTCGTCCCTAACAAAAACACTGGATTTGTAAGGAAACGACTTGCCACACATGTCTTTGTTTCTCAACCAAGGCGAATTTTGGAAAAGACACAAACCGAAGTTTACCTCGACTTTAAAAAGGACTTCCTGCACATTAAAATGGGACAGCGATTTTTTGAAAGATGCAAACCATTTAACGTTTTCCCTCCCAAAAAACAAGACCGTATATCTTGTTGTTGCCAGGTACATGTTGAGACAAGAATGGTATTTAAAGCCTGTATGGATTTTAGAAGGAAATTGGGCTCACCGGATTCCATCGTTTATGAATGCCTTTTGGATATTGCTGAAAAAACATTATGCCCTAAAAGCGAAGGTGAAGAATTCACCGAAAAGAGTGTTTGATGAGAGAATGCTCAGACTGTGAGGTTGGAAAGTTAATTTTCTTACCCGAAGAGCAATATCGGGAACTAGAGAATTAATGTTTACATTTTCACTTATAGTGCGTGACAGTTGATTGACAGTTTTTTGTCTAGAATAATTCCATAGCCAATCAGATAACGGCGAGCCATGTGGTCGCCGTCTCTATCATTTTTTAGTTTTAGTGTTTTGGCGCGAAAGAACGTTTTGTGTTTTCGTTTTCGATTTAGTACAACAAATATCTGAAATACTTAGAGAGAATTATACCTGAAGAGGTCAAACTCATATGTACAAACGAATTATCTACAGCAAAATATGAGTGATGGTGCCTGCAGAGTTGAATGGAAGAAGTTTGAGTACGTAGAAGTGGGAATTAATGAAGAAGGGAAAAAGAAAAAGCTCCAATTAGTGGATAGAAAAACTTCACCAGGGGAAATGTTTTTTTGTTTGAAAGAGCTTCTTAATTCTTACGTTCCTCATCAATTTCAGGCAATTTGGCAGCACAAGCAATCATGCGAGCTCCACGAAAACCTTCCACTAAACCATGTCAGCACACTCCATGACTACTCTGAAAACTATAACTGTCAAATGCAAAATGAAGTGCAAAGCCTTTACTACGGTCAAGTACAATCTTCAATCCATGTGACTATTCTTCGCCGCCATGCTTTAAAAGACGTCGATGGACTAGAAAGCACTTTAGAAAAGCCTGAAATTATAACTGAGCACCTATTTGTTATATCGCCAGACCTGAAACATGATCACCACTCTGTTCATCAAGCAAGAAAATACGTTCACAACTATTTAAATGACATTCATTATCCAGTCAAAGTAATGCACGAATGGACAGATGGCTGTTTAGCCCAGTACAAAAGTCGACATTGCATGGGCGATGTAGTGAATTCTGCAAACGATTTTGGGTACGTTACCATTCAAAACTACTTTGAAACTTCCCACGCCAAGGGGCCCCAAGACGGTGCAGGTGCAAACCTTAAGAACAAAGCGGATATGGCTGTAATAAAACAACAGGTAAGGATATATCAGATAATTTTGATAGCTCTGTTATTACATTATTAAAAATGCAAGAACATCGTCACTTAAGGTAAAAAGTCACAAAATATTACCCACCTGAATATGATTTGAAATCATTTTTGTCTCAAAAGTTGTTTCAGTGAATAGCTCTCTAAAGACCAGTTCGAAAATAATAATAATAATAATAATACTCTTATCTCCCCAATAGACGTCCCCCCCTGCTAATTGTTCAGAGAAAAAAATCCAACCCCCCAGCTCTTATTAAGACCCCCCGCTAATTAAATTCGAATATTTTAATAT
>JAOBAY020087396.1:0-10360 GCA_025331085.2 Zoanthus sociatus
CCTTGCATCTTTTAGTTACTCTTAATGATATAATTATGATTCTGTAATCTTAAAGACACATCAGGGAAACTACATATTACAATAAGTATTATTTTACTTAATTGCCTTTTTTGTCGCTGCCCAAGGCAATAGAAAAAAATATTATGTTATCTATATTAAGTTTATGTAAAATAGAGATGCATCAAATAAATTAAAAAAAATCTACGTTTGGCTACAAGTATAGTCACTCAATGTTAATCTACACTGTCCTTAGTGTTAAATGGGGAGTATCAAGGTTAAAGACTCTGGGCCTGAAATAAGCAAAATCAAGTTTTGAAAATTTTGTGCATAACAGTTAGAAAATCATAGTTTATCAAGGACATCCTTTTTTTCTTTTTGTCAAAAATTTTCAGATTTTAATATAGCAATTAATGTCTGGTCTGTTTTTTAGCTGGCTTCATTTTTTTGATATAGAGGGAAAAACGGTTTGAATGGGCCAAACCAGGGCTTCTTTCTGTTAGCCATTTTGTCATGCTGGACTTCAGTGAACTAGCAATTAGCTAGTTTTTGGAGAAAAAGTATATGCCTTAGAAATAATGTACATACAACTTAGAAAAATATTTAAGATAAAAGATGCGAGGTTGTTAACAAGCAACCCATTGTTTGCATCGGTTTTGTTGTTGTGGCAATAAAAAGGCGACAAAGGCAAGTACAAATGAAATATATTTTGCTGGATTTTATGTTCTCGTTGTTTTCAGTTGTTTTGAAGACTGTTGAAGTTTAAGAGATTTCAAGTTATTTTTCTGTTTTAGGTACATTATGTAGTCATTGCAAGGAGTTCTCAGACTTAAGAGAAGAAAAGTGCTAGCCGTTGGTGAAGATATTTAGTTTCAAATTTCATAAGTAGTATTTTTTTGCTTTTATCAAAATAAAACTGTCAGATTTCTTTCTCCAGCACACAAGTATGACAGACAATTGTTATATTTTGTGTTAGCAAACAAATATGGCTGTCAGTTTACCTTGTATGCGAACAAAATAAAGCTGATTCTGCTTTCATATTTTGCATTGTTCATAATCAAATTTCAGGAACCAATAACACATAGCTTCCGTCATGCGGGAGCCTTGACACTCCCCCTTTAAAACAGACAAGTTTCCTGCATTGGACAGTAATTAATAAGTGCAGGTTACTATACAACAAAGGCTGGTTCTCATTTTACTAGTAAGAGATAAAATTAGATATAAATTATTATAATCGTTAATTCTAAACTTATTATTAATCTGGGAGAACATAGTTAACACAGTTGGTAAAATCTTTTCCTTCTACCCTCAAATTCTCCGGTTCATTCCCTGACTTTGCCCAGATTTTAATTTTTGTGGTCCATTCCATCCGAACCATTACTTCACTCTAGAGTGAAAATTGAGGATACCAATGTAGGCAGTCCATTCTGTCCAAACCGTTTTAATACTTGACACTAGAGTGGGGATTTGAGGATACCAGGGTAGGTAGTTCATTCCATTCAAACTATTACTTCACACTAGAGTGGGGATTTGAGGATACGAAGGTAGGTAATCCATACCATCCAAACTATTACATCACACTAGAGTGGGGATTTGAGGATACCAAGGTAGGTAGTCCATTCCATCCAAACCATTACTTTACACTGGAGTGAGGATTTGAGGATACCAAGGTAGGTAGTCCATTCCGTCCAAACCATCACTTCACACTAGAGTAGGAATTTGAGGATACTAAGGTAGGTAGTCCATTCCATCCACACCATTACTTCAAACTAGCTAGAGTGGGAATTTGAGGATACCAAGGCAAGTAGTCCATTCCATCCAAACCATCACTTCACACTAGAGTGGGAATTTGAGGATACCAAGGCAAGTAGTCCATTCCATCCAAACTGTCTAGAGTGGGGATTTGAGGATACCAAGGTAGGCAGTCAATTCCATCCAAAATATTATATTTGAATGTGGTACAATGTTTTTAACATTCAAACAATACAAAATAATATAATACTAGAATAATGAATTCTGATTCCTTGCTGATGTATTTTTCATAGAAATTCAGCTGTAACTTTGACGAATCAAATCTTAAAAGCCCTTGTAATGCAAAGGTGTGCCTTAAGGATTTGGAGAGCGAAGCATGTATCAAATATTCACTCGAGTACTGCATGAGATGGGAGGACCATGGCTGCATAACTGACATGCCACAGATACTGAATAAAAAGACACATAAAGAATTTCATTCAATTTTGGCATTAGAAAGTCAGTATGAGTCTGATAGCTAAATTGTCGTGCACTGTCTGTCTAGTAATGTACCTTATATTGTATACAATTTTTGCAACTTGATAATTTTTTGATTTATTTGCAATTTTGCAGAAATTTTTCGACACACTTTTACTTTGTGGTGGTGTTTCTTTTGCAAATGTTACCTAGAAAAACACTTGTAACTTGTAAAAATGCTAAATGTATTTTCATGCAGATTTTAGTAAAACATTTCATTTCCTTTCAAATAGAATGTTTCTATGAGAAAGTTGTTTTTCCATATCAAGTAATAAATATCAGAACAGCAATTAAAGGACAAAGTTAGCTTTATAGTGCTCACTATTGGTCAACTGTAAGTTATTCTCATGATTATTTCTAAAGATGAGAAACTTAATTTCTATCGGAGCCATCCATTTTTTGTCACTTAATTTTTGCAATTAAAAAAAAATCAAACTGTTGTGATAATTTGGTGTAATAAAGGAGATCTGTGTTTCCTTCCTATTCATCCTTACATGTTAAAATGTGGTTTAGAAAATTAAAGTTTGTAGATTGTTTAAAATGTCTCTGTAAACAAAGTTAGGAGCTGACATTTTGATAGTTGCAGTTCTTTGTCAGAGTAACTGATTGATTTGATAATTCTTAGTAGGATATAAATATTAAATGTAATAATGCAAATCAAAATTTGAAGGGTAGCAATTGATGAGAAAGAAGAACAAACTATGTTCAAAGTAAAAAACATGTTTAATATCTAGTAAATATATATAAGCCAAAGTGGTGACTTAGAATGGAAATGTAGAATTAGCATATAGTGAGAATTTCAGCCCAATACCCAACTTGCTATTTCAATAACATCCACATGCAGTAAAACTAACTGCACTGTACTGTAATTAAAGAAAAATTTGGCCCTTGTTTTCAGTATAAACTATAAAGACAGGTGTAAAAGCCCAACAGTAACATAAAATACTGAGCGAAAACAGTGAAAAGGTAGCCTGTGAGTTTCAGTAAATATGCTAAATAAAACTGTCTGCAAGTCAGTGCAGGACTTTGTATTCTATATCATGCTTCGTGGATCAGTTATATGACTTTGTACTCAATGTTGATTGGCACCACTAGCCAAATTAAAGATAAAAATTATTTTAAAAGTTTGAAAAGCTAGCAAGAGAAGCCAAATGAATTTGAGTTCATATAAGTGATCTAGAACATGAAATCCTGCACTGATTTGCAGATTAACTTTAGCAACAAAAGTCTGCAGTGCAGGCTATGAAAAGGAGGTGTGTAACTAACAAAATTTGAGTAAATTATCATAATTAATTATTGTTAAACTTGAGGGCCGGTGTGGTAAGTGCAGCTGGTAAGATCTCTGTCTTCAGACCACAAAGTCCCAGTTCAATCCCCAGATCTGCTGAGATTTTAATATTTGTGCCACCTTCCTTTTTATGCACCTAAGCTAACTTCCGGGATAGGTAAATGAGTACCAGTGTCTGCTGGAAGCTAACCTACGATATATTGGTGTTACATCCAGTGGAAGTCAAAGACTTTTATTCCCTTAACACTACAAAAACCAGAGATAAACACTGGCTCTATGGGCCACTTGGCTTGTAAAGGATTTAGCTTATTAAAGCAACTTGTAAAATAAGAAAAAGTTTCTTATTTCAAAACTAACTTAAGGTACTCTAATTATGAACAAAGCATTGAAAGGTCTCTCATCATCATCATCTCTGAAAAGAACAAAGATTAAACTAAATAGTGAGAGAAGTTTATTTATAGAGGCTGTTCTTATGTTTCTCCACACTCTTCAGTAATGGCTTGTGATTTATGGAGTTCAAGTATCTTGATAATTGGATCTTGATATTTGGGATGCAGTTCATTCACTGGAATCTATAAATCAAGTTTATCATAAAGTCAAATGTAATACTCTTTCAATCATTAAATCTGCAGAATCTAGAACAGGTGCGGGTAGGCAATTAGAATTCAGCCTTTCTGTATCCCCCAGAACCACTTAGAGATTGGCAGAGTGTGAAAAGAGTAGCTGGCACATTTCCAGAAAGAAACCGGATATTTTGAGATAAAAAGGTCAGAGACAAAGTCAGTGCACCAAGAAATCTACCAGAAAGTAGTGCCAGCTGCGGATGACAATGACTTTGAGAAGATGAAAAGAAAGTTTAATAACCATTTTCTACCCAAGAAAAATAAACACCATGCTTGGTATACATTCAACAGGCAGAAAATGGAGCCAACAGAAAGCATTATGAACTACATTTGCTAGAATGAGATACCAGGCCAGAGAGTATGAGTTCGGTGATCAAGAAGACAAGAGAATGTTAGAACACCTTATTCAGACTGTCAGAGACGAAGAACTGGTCAAGAGAGCCATAGTCTGAGAAAAGGTGGGACTTGTATCAATTTACAGAAAGTGCTAGCCAGAAAGAGTAAATCAGTAAACAAGTAAAGGATATGAGGGAAGACTTTAAAGTTGCCAAGATCCATTGACCAAGAAAACTCCAGTCAAGAAAGACCCCATCATGACGAAGAGGTAAAGCAGTGATAAGAAAAGAGGCCAAACAAGGGCATAAATGTGAGTACAGTGGGAGGACTGGATTACATAAGCCAGGAAAAGATTGCCTAGCATATAGAAAACAATGTCTTAAAGTTGCAATTCAGTTTAGGTGGTGTTTTCAGTTGATGGAGCATATATCTATCTGTTTCTTCGCAACGTAACCCTATGAATCTATATATCACTTGCTTAATAAATTTTCTAAATCGCTGTTAAAGTTTTATTTTGCAATTTCAAAAAAATAAAGAGAACAAAAGCTTTATTTTCCAACCTATGTGTTCTCTTTCGGGAGTTCCAAGTCAGACATGTTTGCGCTTGATCGCACAAATTATTATATTTCTATATTTCACACTAATTAGAGTCAAAAACTTGAAAGGGTGCTTTGTTTTTATTTTACAACCAAAAACCCAAAATAGCACTTTCGTAAATGAAAGCGGTGGAGTTTATTTTGATAACTTGAAAGGTTTTTAAATCTCAAAAAACACTGACACACTTTTGAACTTTGGGTATTTAGCTGTAAAATTGCCAAATTTCAAGTCAGCTGACCAAAAACTGCCCAAGTTGGAACCCCGAGTGTTTCGAGAAAAAGCTTTTAAAAGTTTTGGCGAACTCCAAAGCCCATCACATGATATGGTTGTGTTTTTCTCTGCCCCCAAGAACACTGAGCCAATCAAAATCACTTCCGGCTGTAATGTTTCCCATAAGGTGCAAAACTAGACAAATTGACAGAGGTGATTTTAATACTGACATCACGGGGCGCTGTCAAAAAAAATAGGCCGTGACGAGCCATTTTACTTCCGGTGAAATTTTCTCATTTTGAAATGTTTTTCTGTATATGAGATATTGCAAATTTTTTTTCACACTTTTAAAGGTTTACTATTTATTTATTCAAATGGCTAATAATCTCGTTTTGGTCATTTTCATCGGTTTCAAACTGAATTGTAACCTTAAGTGCACCAAGTACAACCACTCTGCTGCATGTTGCAAGTCAGAGAAGAAAAACGAACAGAAACTAGGAAGATCTAGGAAGAGCCTGACAGTATAGCTATAAGTGTTAATGTAATGGACGAGTACCAATTCAAAGCACTCTCTCATCAATCACAAAATATTAATAACCTTAAACCTTGTTAATTAAGAAACCCTCCAGACCATACATACAAACCTCCAAGTTAAACATGAGTTTTGAGCAACCGTCAGAAATAAGAACCGTGGAGTGGAGACATGCTTCATAGTGATAAAGGAGAGGATGGATTCACCACTACTTTTATGCAAGGAGACACTGTTCGAGTTAGGTATGCTGAAGATTGTTCAAACCATATGGGCAGATCAGAGAACTCGAGAAGGCTAGACCAAGGTATGAAGCAAGGAATATTTAAACTGGTAACAGATGGAGAAACCATCACCTAATGTTCACCATTGGTTATTCAGTCCAAGCCAAAGTACTTAAAAACAGAAAAGGGGAAGTTAGAACCACAAATGATCAGAGCAGGCATAGATATGTGAATACCAAACCTATCAATGAAAAGAAGTCGCTGCGTTCAAGCACCAATCGTGGAGGATTTCATCTACAAGCTCCGAGATTGCAAGGTATTCTCTACGCTAGATTTTAAGGCAATGATACCACCTGCTAAAATTAATGATGCCATGGGGGAACTACAGACCCAAAAGGCTAATTTTTGGCACCAAGTCTTTACAAGATGTCTTTGACAAGGCAATGTACAAAGTATTTGGGAACATCCCTAATTGTATCAACCAGCAAGATGACATCCTGATCGGAGGCAGAGATAAAGTAGAGCATTCAGAGACACTGAAAACAATCCTCCAGAGAACAAAGGGCTACGGGCTAACCATTAACAGGGAAAAGTGTGATTTTGAGAAAGAAGAAATTGAATTCCTCGGACACATCTTTTCCAACAAAGGACTCAGAGACCAGCATCACACAAAGTGAGAGCAGTGAAGGAATGCCAAACACAAGAAGACCAAGAGGCAGTGTGTAGCTTTCTCGGGAGGGCAGGATACTTAGACAATTTCATCAGTAATTATGCAACCACTGCCGCACCACTTTACGAACTGACAAGGAAAGAAACAAAGTTCTACTGGGGACAAGAGAAGAAGAAAGCATTTCAGAGGATAAAGGAGAGCATTCGAGCCAGATAACCATGGCAAACTTCGACCCTAGGAATCCCATCATACCCTGCACAGAAGTGAGCTATTGCCAGGGACTTTACACAGCATTGTACCAGCAGACAGACAAAGGGATTCAGCCAGTACACTTCATCAGTTGCACAATGACAGACACAGAAAAAAATACAGCCAGACAGAAATGGATGCACTGGCCATCAAGTGGGCCAAAAAAAGGCAGAGAATCTACCTGCTAGGTGCATTGAGATTCAGAAACGTGACAGCGCATAAATCCCTACTACCCATGTTTTGCAAAAGAAGAAGGTTTTGATCCTCAAAGAGTTACACCAGGACATCCGAAAGCGAAAGCGAGAAGTTCATACAAAGTCTGAACAAGACTGAATACATAGCAACCCGTGAAGGGAAGTACAAGTATGGACGGCAAGAAGCAATCCACGATATGCTAGTGGCATATAGTTATAGATCAACACCACATCCGGCAACAGGTGTGACACCTTACAAAGCAATATGAGGAGCCGCAGTAAGGAATAAATTGTACCACACCTTACCAACTGCAGAGGGAGAGACAAAGGAGGAAATGATAGATCTAAGAGATTCTGACTACAAAGCCAAGATGAAAGAAAGAAGAGAAAATAGAAACACCAAAGAAACATGATTGATACTTGGAGACTACGTTCTGGTGAGGTAGCAGAAGAGAAACAAGTGGACCACACCATACGAGCCAGTGTTCTACGCTGTCAGCAGCATTGAAGGATCAAAGATAACAGCATGCAGGGCAACTGATGGCAGAACAGTATGCAGAGATGCAAGCAAGTTCAAGCTAATCAATTCAGTGATCAACACAGCAGACAAGACAGGAGACAGAGAGTCATATGCAAGCTGCGAAGACACAAAACATAGAGCACCAACAGAAATAGGGGAAGACATCAGCACAAGAGCATAGGGAATGTCGAGGTAAAGACAGAGCCAGGCAAGGACACAGAAAAGGAAACAACAGCTACAGCTACATTAGATCTTGAAGAGACCAGAGAGATTCCAGAGCAGAGGGAACAACCAAGGAAAGAACGACACAAACCAAGCTACCTCAAGAACTATGTTACTACTTAGAAATCACAGACTCTAAACTTACTGGATTTGTTAACTTATTGATATTATTAGAGATTTGCTAGCTTGTTACACTACTAGAAACTGGTTGATATTGTTAGAGACATTTACATTTGATTGGGCTACACCCCATTTTAAGTTGAGGAGAAATGTAGTATCCTTGAACTGTGACATGTGTAATGTAACTGTAGAAATAGCTGACCAATAAACATAGCTTGTTCGCATCCATTATGGCGGCCTCCATGTTGGCTTCAGTTGTTCCAGCATATATACATACATACGCACACATACATACCTACATAGTTTACATACATACCTGCACTTCATGTATATAACATATACAGTCAAAGTCATGACTGAGTTTACAATTTACAACATTTAAAAATAAAAGCACAACAAAACCTGTTTTACATGTCTGCAATGTCACGATTTTAGCTTAGCCTAACCAAGGAACTGTACTTTTGAATTTGTAAGACTCAGCTGCTCTCTGTACTTTAAGGAGGTAATTCTATGGAACTACTCCCCAGTAGTTGAATGACCTACATGTATATACATACATAAGTATCTAGAAATATCACGACCAAGAGGAATTTTAATACCAAAGTAAATATCTTTGTTATCATTGCTAATAATGTACATGAAGATACTCCAGTACTTGATTCTGATTGGCAAGTGGAACACCAGTGCAAATTACACTAGGTAATTCTGGATTATGATTTGCTGAAATCACCATCATCATTTCTTCAAGCATTTTCCCTCTTACAAAGGGTTACTAACTTTCACACCATGGGTTACCAAGGGTTACTAACTTTCACACCATGACTCTTTCCATTTCTTTCTGTATTGAGCATCCTCCTCCTTCAGACCAACCTTACTATTTTTCCATGTAATCTTTGGTGTTCCTTTTCCTCATGTGCTATCCACTTCCAGACTGTATGCCCTTTTCATAGTTCCTCATTTTCCATCCTCAACATGTGACTCACCCACTTCTCTTTATCACTTCTAAAACAGTTTCTTCCAAGCTTAACCTTTCCATGAGCTCATTTGTATTCTTTCTATCAGATACTTCAACACAACACATTTTTTGTATCACTCGTTTTTTGTTCTCATCAAGATACCTTCTACTGTCACCACATTCGTCATTCCTAAGCCATATACCACAGCTATTCTGACACAAGCCTTACAGATCTTGCCTTTTATTTTCATAATTTTGTAAATCTTCTATCAGCTAGGAGTGAGATCATCTCATTAATTTTTATCCATCCCAATCTGCATCTTTTTGACACTGCAATCTCACATCCACCACCACTGTTGATTGTATCTCTCAAGATAAAAAAACCTGTCCACCTTCTTGACTTCTCCAATATACATCCCTTCTTGCTCCTTTACCACACCATTACTTATCTCCCTGCATTTCTTGCAATCAAAACTCTCAGCCATTCTACTGGTAATTTTATTCACTCTAGTACATCTTGCATGAATCCACTTTTGACATGCCATGCATCTGTTAGAGTTCCTCATCACTCTCTTGCCACAGACATCACAAAGGATCTATATATAATTATTGCTTTCTTCCACTGATGTTGCCCCACCACATGCTTCCAATACCTTTGTATTTCCCAAATTTAGTCTTCCATTTTGCAAAATTTCTCTCCATTGGCTGCATTGATTCACTCAACAAAACCAAGTCTTCTGCATAGTACAAGAGATTATATAACTCAATCTTCTTTACTTTTTCAAGTAAAACATCAACCAGTGGCAAACAACTGGAGACAAAACTGAGCCCTGATGTACACCCACTCTCACACATCTCACGCTGGTCTGTGCATCTTCATATAGTGCCATAACAATCCTAACCAAACTTTTGGTGACCATTCTTTTGTGGAGTGCCCATTCGATTACAAGTCTAGGTGCTCCATTAAAAGCCTTCTCTGGGTGCACAAAACATATGAACACTTTCTTCTTCTTTGAATGCAAAAAATGGCTTCAAGAAAGATCTTCTGGTTATGTTTAAAGTAACAAATAATGTTTTTTTTTCTCTGTCAACTGCTGCAACTCAGCTGTTTGAAAAACTTACTTGTGCAAATTCATTTCAAATTGAACTCATAACTGTCTGATTGTCTATATTAATAGATTTGCTGACTAAATAAATCATGCAGTATCAAGAAGATGATTTTCCTGTTTGACCTTACAGTGTTTAAAGCAGATATTATATTCATGTACTGCATTATTACAGATTATAATATAGATAGGACCCTATGCGCGCTCTGATTGGTCGAAAATCTATGTTTTATCAGAGTATAAAACATAGAA
>JAOBAY020087404.1:0-10359 GCA_025331085.2 Zoanthus sociatus
AGGATAGAGTTATATCCAAAACGTCGGGACATTTTTAAATTTAATTTTTAAAATTTTTAACTGGAGAAACAGTTCTTTTTTTACATAAAAGTTTTTATCATAATGTTAAAACCCAGTTACAAATTTTAAAACGGAACATTTTTAGCAAAAAAACCCCTTAATTCCAAAACTACAGCTTAAATCCTTCTCTGTAAGGAGAAGGATAGAAACAAGGATATGGGTTAAGACTCTAACCCTGGCTTAACACCATTTGTCGATTGTTCAGACCCTGATGTCCAGCCTTAGTATTTGTTTCAAGAGGATAAATATGGTTGGTCCAGGGATCTCAGTACATGCCGGTAAACATCGGATGTGCGGACGAAAGTAGCCACATGGTGCTCACTGATTGAGGATAACCAATTTCCAGGAGTTTTCCAGGAATTCTCAAGGGTGAATAATTAATTTTTTCCAGGATCCAACGCCAAATTCTCTCTCGGTAAAAACAAAACGATATCAAGTAATCTCTGCTACAGTATCAGCAACTGAAATCGAGTCTACATAAAATACAAAAAGTACAATCATGCGTCAGGTACTTCTGCAGGTTTTGATTTGTTTATAAAACTGATAAAAATAATTCCACAAAATTCCAGGAGTTTTCCAGGAGAACAAGGAAATTGATGGTTTTTCCAGGAGTTTTCCAGGACCCTGGAAGAAAATTTCAAAATTCCAGGTGTGTTGCAGGAGAACAAGGAAACTGATGGTTTTTCCAGAAGTTTTCCAGGGCCGTGGAAGAAAATTTCAAAATTCCAGGAGTTTTGCAGGAATTCCAGGAGTAGTGAGCACCATGTCATTTGCCTACCCCAGAAAGATGGAAAGCTGAGCTGGCTTAGGTGAAAACAAAGGTCACAAACATATTTGAACCTCGGCAACCTGCCAGCATCAAACTGGGGATATTGTGGTTGGAAAGCAGAGATCTTATCAACTGTGCCAACCAAGACAACCTACAACAATACCAGCAACTGAAATTCAGTCTACAGAAACTACAAAAAGTACAATCATAAGTCAGATGCTTCTGCATAAACAATTAAGAAGTTTCCAAACGAGTTTTCCACGAGTACATGGTAATTACTTGTTTTTCAAAATTCCAGGACTTTTCTAGAAATTTCAGGAGTAGCGAGCACCGTGGCTTATATTAAATGGTGGAAAATTTATATTGAAGTAAAATTTAAATATTGTAAAGTATTGGTGTCATTTGCAAACCTTGAACATTAAAAAAAAGTCATAACCCATTCCTGCACACTAGGCAGGGTATTCAATAAGTTTTAAAGTTGGTGGTGAAAGTTCAGAAATAGATAGTGATGTAACTGCTATTTCTCATTTTATAGTATGAGTTGCTTTGCTACCAAGAGAGGTAATAATATATTTTCAGTAGGCAGCAAATTTGTCAGGTTGCGACCTCTTATTGAAAACCCTACATAAAAATATTTTTTAATAATTACGCTTTTTTTGTTGACCTGTGTTTGTAGGCTTGGCTTGCAAATTAAGGTCCAGCACTAAAAGGTTCATTATAAAAATGTGTACCCCCTAAAATTTAATTTATCTTACCATGCCAATGTTGTATCGGTTTTTCCTGTAATGCTCGTACCCTCCACTCTCAACCTTTCTTCTCATTGTTGAGTTCCAGTGATTTTTAATAGCATTATCAGTTCTGAAAAGTGTAAAAACATTGCAAGAGATTTTATAATAATTATTTATTTAGTAATTCTTACAAATCTGAGAATAATAAAAAATGGAACAAGAATTTCAATTATAGCACGACAGCAAACTTGTAACTATAAATGTGGTTTTATTAATGCTACATTAACTCTTGATCACGATCAATTCAATTTTGATCCAGGTTTATTCCCATAAATGGGGGTTGCCAGATTTACCATCCTTTAGTAGCAATCTCTCCATCTTTCACTCTCCATCTCGCTTGATTCATGGCATCCCTTTTCTCCAAACCAACACTTTTGCTCTCCTTCTCCACTTACTTCTCCCACTTCTTCTTTGGTCGTCCTTGCTTCCTCTTGCACTTCACTTCAAACTCCAACATCTCACTCCATTCATCATTGCCATCTGAACCACTGTTTCCTTCAATCCCACCATCTCCATCAGGTCATTTATCCTCTTTTTCCCAATCAGTTTTGCACCTCACATTGCTTCCACCATTGCTCTCTCAGTCCAAACCCATTTAACATCGTCGATCTTACAAAAGTCCGATAAACCATTCCTTTCATCTTGAAATTCACTCACCAAATTTTTGCTCTTGCTATCACAGCTGCCTCACAACCACCACTTGCATTCACACTATCCCCAAAATGACAGAAACCTCTCAATGTTTCCACCTTTTCACACAACTCCTTCAGAGGTTTCACTAATCCATCAACTTGTTTCTTGCATCTTCCACACACAAAATTTTTCCCCACCCTTGAAGTAACCCTCTTTGCTTTTGTGCATGGATCCATTTCCCACATTTCACACACAACACCGAATTTGCTATTACTTGCTTCCAGCAAATACAACCTGGATCTACCTTACTTATAGACACTTTAGCTTCTGCCCCACTCACTACCACTTTTGTTTTCCTGAGGTTCAACTTCAGCCCCTTGCTATCGAATGCCTCCTTTGATTTCCAGAACTTCTCCCTCAGTGTTACCACCGTTTCGCTCATCAGAACCAAGTCATCTGTATAAAACATCTCACTCATCAAACAATTTCTCACACTCTGTGTAAGTGTAACTGTGTCAACAATGATTGCAAAACCAATGGTGACAACATGGATCCCTGGTGCACACCAACTTTCACCTCAAATTCCTCAGACAACTCTTGCCCAACTCTGACTCTTGTCTTTGCACTTTCATACAAACTCATCACTGCTCTCACCATTACCTATGGTATTACCTCTCTTTCTCATTGCCCACTCCAATACCTTCCTTGCAATTGGGACCCTGTCAAATGCCGTTTCCAGATCAATGAAGCAGATATACAACTTCTTCTCCTTGTCTAAGTACTCCTCTTGTAACCTCCTCAAAATGAACACTGCATCTATAGTTCCTTTGCCTGGCATAAAACCAAATTGCATCTTGTCCTCTCTAGCACCCTATCTACTATCACCCTTTAGCAACTTAACTCCCCTATACACCCCACAACTCATTACATCCCCTTACCCCTTGAAAATCAGTACCACAAACGCTCAATGCCCACTCATCTGGCATTCCTACTCGATCCAAAACACCCTGACATAGCTCCACCTTCACAACAATCCCAATCTTCCTGATCGCTGATATTATTTCAACACTTACAGTACTTCTGAGGGTCCTGCAGCCTTTCTCACTTCTTCCCGACTAACCCTCTTAACTGGATTTCCACCAATTTTGCTTTCATGTTCTGATCCCACTTATCCTCCTCATTCATAATTCTTTCCATGTGCTCTCATCCAGCATTCCTCTTCCATCCTGACACAGCTTCACTATCACACCACTTGCCACTATCATTTCAACACTTACTTCTGAGGGTCCATAGCTCTTCCCGCTTTCATTTCCTTTATCACCTTCACCACTTTTCTTGACTAACCCTCTCAACTGGCCCTTCCACCAATTCTGCTTTCACGCTCTGATCCCACTCACTCTCCTCATTCATAATTCTTTCCATGTGCTCTTTGTAGACTTTCCCTCTATCTTTCTTACTGAGATTCAGCCTACCATCACTACCTCTCATGCATCTTCCTACCTCAACATAATTCATATACCATCCTTTTTCATTGACTTCACAAACTTATTAAACGCCTTGTTCAGATACTCACTCAGCTCTCTCAGCTCCTGCTCAACCACCTCCTTCACTGCTTTCCTGACCATCTTTTTTGCCTGATATAGTAACTCTTGATCTAACTTTAAATCCAAAACACCTGCTGCCTTGCAGGTTATGCCTTTTACAAGCAAAGGCTAGGCCAAACACCGATATCCGTAGTTGGTGTAAGCAAGGGCATGTTACCTGCAAAGTTTCCTCCTCAACCACAAATGATGACTGAAAATGACAAAATGGCCCCCAGTTCCCAGCGGCCCTTAAGTGGGCAGAGGTGTGTGAAGAATCTCTGGGCTAATTATCTGAACATGACAAAATAAAAAGTGAGGGGGGAGAGGTGAAAGTATGTACAGTGAATGTTGGACCAACGGTGGGGAGGAGTGGAGAAGTTGTGGAGATGATGGAAAGAAGAAAGGTGGACATCTGTAGTGTACAAGAAGTACAATGCAAAGGACAAGGATGCAAAATGTTAAAAGGAAAGAGGAGGCATGGGAATATTGGTATGACAAGATCTTGTGGAGGATGCAAATAAGATTTTCATCATATTTTCATCAGCTCCAAACCCTCCTTGCCCGCAGCTTTGAGCATCTCAGTGATGATGCCTGATGGGCCAGTGGCCTTGCTACACTTCAATTTATTGAGAGCCTGGAAGATCACCTCATCGCTGAACCAATCAAACTCAATGTTGTACAGCCTACTGTAGTGCTCCACCCATGTGGCCATCTTCTCTTTGGTAAGTGTGAGCACACCCAAGTCGGTGCACACGCAGGGCTCGCCCACAACATCCTGGTTGGTGCAGTTCATTTGCTTGGCAATCAGGAAGATGCTGTCACTGTTAGGCTTAACATCAGAAAACTCCTTCTCTGCCTTAGACTTTGCCAACCAGACGACACGTTTTGCTAGGTATTTGGCCTATTTGTGTGTGGCCATTGTCTTCTTCCCCTTGACTTTGTCAGCCGGACCCTGCTTCTGCAGTTTATCATAGCCTTTAAAGTGCAAGTGCTTTAACTCCACTGCCTCACTGATGCAGTCAATCCACCACCAGGTTTTCGACTTCCACTGGTGGTTCTTGGTCATGCCACATGCCTGAGCCATGCCAGCCTTCAGCAGAGGACCCTTCAGCCTCTGCCAGTTGGATTCCACTTGGTTGGCACTAGCAGGTGCAGTGGTAGCTGTTGCCACTTTTTTCTTCCTGGAACCAGTTATATGTTGCTGGGTTGCAGAGCTTTCAGGTGTGAATGTGAGGCATAAACTTATGCTTCTTCACCCAGGGTATGTGAACGGTGAAGTTGTACACTACCAGGTGGTGTTGTTGCAGTCTCATCATGAGGGATGACCTTCACATTCGTGGAAATGCTGCTGATACTCTTTGGATAGAGTATTAAGTAGATCTGAGTAGGCCACTAGAGGTGTAGGTGACCAGGTGCAACTCTCACTTCTTGAGCCGTGTGTTGCCTACATGCATGCCACTAGCAATGCCAGACTCAAGCACCCTCTCTCCATTTGGGTTACATGGGCCACATGCTTGTTGCAGTCACCAATCAAGATCTTGATCTCCAAGGCTGGGAGTTTTGCAACTGTGCTTAGAGTTAGTTGTGGAAGCGATCTTTGTCACATGCTGGCAGATTCAACTGTGACATGTACACAGAGATGAAGGATTACACTGACTTGCCAATGATGAGATTGAACATGATGGTGCAATTCGAGACACACTTGACCTCAGCAACCTTGCTCATCCAGCACTCCACCAGCAAGATGCCAGTTCCATTTTGACACATAGGCTTAGCATTTCAGAAGTCAAAACAATGGACCTATCAATGATTTCCCCCCAGAGAAAAAGCGGGCCATGTGGGGGGAAGTTTGACATTTTAAAAGATTGATGGTTAAAATTTTTACCCTAAGGCAATCCCAGGGTTCCTGGAGCGAACATCTGGTCAAATTTAAGGCCTTTTTAAGACTTTTCTAAGACCTTGCATGAAGTACTTAAGACCAACAACTTTTTACACAAAACTGATGGTCAACCACTGTTTATTAAAAACACATTTTCCCATTGTGACTACACGCCATGACTACATTGTTCAGTGTTAAAAAAACCATGGAGACCTTGCTAGCCACAGCAAAAAGCATGAACAAATGACAACAAAAACAAATAAGACCATGTACTTTTATGGATTGATCACATCCATAGACCAACATAACAGGCACAGGTGCCTCCATTTCGATCAAGATGAGTGAATCGCAAGGGCATCCAATAATGATAAAAAAAAGGAGGCAGTGTTTCATAAACATTTTTCTAGTGCACAACTAAAAAATTGATAACAAGATACAATAGCTATTTTTGTGCCAAAAATTAAGATTTTTTAAGACCTATTGAATAAATTTTGTAAATTTATGACATTTTCAAGCCACCTTAAAAAAGCAAAATCAAAATAAGTCTTTTTAAGACCCAGTGGGAACTCTAAATCCCAAATGTTGAAATCCTGCCATGGGGCAGCTGATGAAGGAGAAGGCATTCAACTGAGTGCTAAGGAAGGTGATAGAATGGGCACTGAGGAGGCAAAAAGTGTCAGAAAGGCTCGTGACTGCAGTCATGTCTCTGTATGCAGAATCAAGATCAGGGGTGAAAACTGTAGCTGGAACATCACAAGCCTTTGACATAAGAGTGGGAGTACACTGGTCAGGGATTAGCCCTTAACCCACCACTCTTTATTACAGTAATGGAGGAGGGTACTAAGTTGGCAAGAGATGGCACATGGGAGCTGCTTTGTGTTGATGACTTTGCATTGACAGCAAAACCAAAGGAAGAAGTGAGAGACATGTTTAACAAGTAAAAGAAGGGATGGAGCTGTGGGGACTGAAACAAAAACAAGAAAAATTAATGGTAGTAAAGTGGGGCATGTTGGACAGTAACAGCTGCACGGAGAAAATGGAAAGAAAAAGTCAGTTTATTAGTGAATTGAGGACTAGGGGAGCTTGTGTGAGATCTGCTCTGGTGAGGTGAGAGTTGGTAATATATTACCAATTGGTGGGAAGTTCTAGGATCAATGGATGTTTAAAGCAGTCGTTGCTTATCTAGCCCCAATGAATGAATAACTGAGGAATGAGATCCAGGTAGAAAAATTTTATTATTTTTGTAGAAAAAGCACAAAATTGATGTTTTGAATGTAAGCCCTTTGTCTAAAGTTCTCACATCAGGGCCCGAAATTGCGACTGATACGGTCGCATTTGCGACTAAATTTTTCCATTTGCGACTAAAACTTCAACAGCGGTCACAATTTTTGCGATCAATCGATTGTTATCTCCGACAGTTATTGCGTTAATAAAAGAAAACAATTCTAACAATAATCACGTTAGTCAAAATTTTGCGACTAACTTTTTTAATTTTGCGACTAAAATTTTGCAACCAATTGCAAAAATACGACCATAAAATTTTGTTAATTTCGAGCCCTGGAACTGTAAAATGGTCTATTAACGAATAAAGATCAAAATCGTATCTCTGTGGGACCTTTTATATTCTATTTGTTATTGATATTTTTACTAACTACTTTTAGCTTTAGTTATTGATATTAGTACTTAATAATTGACATTATATTGTTCTTCCATACAGAACAACATAAAGGGTAACATTTTTGCCCGGGGGAGTTACTCCCACATATGAGCCATACGGGTATGTGCCGCCCGATAGTGTCTACTTTTTCAACCTAAATTCATAAACAGGGTATGGGTTTTTAGGAGATCATAAACATGGTACACTTCAACCCTATTTAACTGTCATAGACAGGTTAGAATTTTGTCCACACGATGCCAGTGTTCTGGTATCAGAGACAATTTTGTTTTTTATGTGAGACAGGAACAAGCTGTCAACATCCGCATTCAAGCGCCTTAGTAGTACCCCGCTTGACTTGACAAGCCCCACACGTTGTATGGCTATATTTATACTTCATGTCATAAACAGGGTATTGAAATACCCATTTTTTGTCATAAACAGGGTCAGGGTTTGGCAATACGGGCGGCAAACCCCCAAAAGTATGAGGTGGGAGTACACCCCCCCTTCCCCATTGGGATATTTTCTTATTTTTAATTGTTCATAATATTCATTTGGTATTGAATTTTATGTGGTGAAATAAGTAGTTCCACTAGTAATGAATTTAAAGTTTGTTTCCGTGTTAGATTTGTGAAGAGTGGTGTGAAAGCTGCTGTCTTTGATGAAAAGTTGATCAAGATAGTTTCCTTTTGACTCGAATAGCAAGAAAGCCGCTCAGAAATTGTGGCGAGAAAATACGGAAACCTTTCTAACGGCCAAAGAAGGACTAGCGAATTTCAAGAGTGAAACTTCATTTATTTTTTTGCCGTGAAAGATGCTGTTTTGGCCGGCCGTGTGCACACTTCATCCTAAAGTAGCGAGTGCACTTATAACTTTCAATCTTTTTTTTTGGTCAGAAAGATTTTATTGTTCAACCTTTGTATATTTAAGTTCCACAATTGACGGTCTTCTGTTTTATATGTATTTTTTTGTTTTGCTGACTTACTCTTTGTGAACTTTTACGTGTTTTACTATAGGTAAATAATGTTTAAATAAATCGTAATTCTCGAGTTGAATGTAATATATATAAATTATTGCTATTAAAAGTTTGACTTTATAAGCTCTGTCATGAATAACTGAGTGTTGTGAGCTTGCCGATAAAGATTTTTCCAAAACTTCTCAATATTGTCTAATCGCCGATCGCAAAGCTTTATAGTTTATGTACACAACAAAGATGCGAATCCAAAATGCATTTCAGCAGTTGATAACAGAGGCCCATTACTTGCTTTGAATGATCAGAATCCTCTTCTTTTCCACAAGCCCGATAGCGACCTAGATTTGACCAAAAATGTTTTGCTGTATATTTTAATTTTGTTGCCGTTGAACCAGATAAAACGCATTAACGCTGTTATTTGTCAAAGTGACATTTCCCCTGCCACCCTACCCTGATGTCTGCAACTTTTTACCACGTACCCAAATCTGGGTGGCACGTGACCAGCCGCAACCAGGGTCTTTCACGTCACTACTACGTCAGTGAAATGAGCCTAGGTACGAGGTTGGTAATTTCCCTCCGAAATTTGTATGCGTCTTGCAAACGCTGCCAAACATTCCCCTGAATGAAAATGGCGAGCAAAAGATTCGTCAAGTTTGCTGAAGGGGCAATTGCGTCGTCTACCGAAAACCAAGAAAATGCCAATACGAAGAAGAAAACTGCATCTGATCTAAAATTATTTTACGAGTTTCTTAACAGCGAGGAAGAAGAGAACATAGAGAATATTCCAGCCATCGAGCTCCAACAGTTGACAGAGAAGTTTGTACTCAAAGCACAGGCAGATAACCCTATGTGTTCGCGGTTTAAAAAAATGATTTGAAATTGTTTACATGCATAAATCGAACCGAACTATTAGGCTATGTAATAAAATTCTGCAAATTGCATGCCGCTTTAAAATACATATCATTCTGGTATATTTTTTCGCCTTCCTGGGACATTCAAAGCATCTTTTTACAAAATTACTTTTAGCCGGTGACCGTTAAGAGAAAAAGAAGAGAAAATAATAGATAAAAACCTTTAGAATATTATTCCTGTGTAGGCACTCCACTGAACCTACTTTCTCTTTTTTTTTTCTCTTAACGGTTACCGCCTAAAAAGATGCTTTGAACGTCGCAGGAAGGCGAAAACAATACCACATATGAGTCAATTAACGTTTGGGTTAACCTTATTGAGATATACAGAATGATTTGTAATTTAGGCGGCATTCAATTTGCAGAACTCTATTCATAAACCTAATAGTTCTGTTGGTTTTATGTAAACAATTTCATAAAAAATTTTTAAAACCACGAACACATAGGGTGGTCTGCCTGTGGTGCAAGGGGCACGGAACCAACAAAAAGCATGTGACAACGGTAGACAAGGTATCTTGGAAGCATTTGAAGAAGTACAATTTTAAACCTTTGAAACTTGACTTATAAGAGCCGTTGAATATTTTTTTTAAAAAAACAGTTTCTAATTCTTCGGAAGCGCTGATCATTAATTTGAACATAAGTCAAATGGCGATATATCATAATTATGATCAAACACGTTTCTTCAACAAGTAAATCCTTTTAAATAAAACCTTTTTCCCTTTGGTTTGCATCAAAATTATGAACTAAATTTCACAAAACAAGATTCCCAAAGGAAACAACTGTTGGGAAGTAACAAACAAAACCGTTGCTTCATATCTAGTATTCAAGCGCTCTCTGAAAAAAATAACGCAAGAGTGTTGCTTTGAATTAATTATGTGCGATAGTCTAGAGTAGGCATTTGCCGATTGTGCTAGTAAAAGTGGGATATTATGCTAGTGGCAGTGCTCGTTTTTTACCCAAATTATGCTCAAATTATGCTCGCTTTTCAAAATTATGCTACTTTTTTAAAAAATTATATCTGTGCACAAACTTCACAACTTACAAGACAAGTTTGAAAATGTATTTTATTAACCCTGGCCTGACGTTCTGGGCCCGGTTGTTCAAAACCTGGG